>SDVV010023971.1:0-12663 GCA_016164225.1 Gammarus roeselii
AGTAATGTTAGGTCATCGCTCGTTTGTGGACTTTCGAGTTCAAAACGTTTATGTAAGCTTACCCCATACGTCAGTGAGTGTTACGAGTGTTAAAGCGTTAGCAAGATTTATGTACGGTTTTACTGTTGGAATATAATTTTTTTTTGTAATGATGGATGTGCTGCTTTTACTATTTTCGTCTATTATATCAAATATTGAATAAATTCACTCAACAATTTTTCATACAGATCTGCGTTGTAAGGTCCGCAATCCACAACATCAAGGATATAAACCATGTCTAAGGTACATTATTAGAGAAATATATATCGATGTACGACAACATAGATCAAATATCGATGAATGCAAAAGGAGTTACCATACACTGCCAAATACATTATTACCTAGGCATCTTAAGCTATTCTATCCGATAGTTATGTATTTTAATCAAGTTTGATGGCTATGTATGATATTGATATGTATGAATCTATCCACTAGGGCTGTATATTCATCATATCAATAGCAGTTGGATACATTTTCTCCAAATTGATCCAGCAAATATCCTTTTCCAGATGTTTAGGTTTCAGAATTTATCGATATCTCTGTTACATGTTCGGATGAGACTCAGCAGGTAGGATTCAAGAGAACTAATGCACTTCAATTTGTTACATTTTTATTGTGAATCAGTTATACGCGATGTTAGGTTTAAAGATCTAGTCATTCTAACCAACTTAACCAATAATTATAAATTTTTCAGTCAAGTTTGATGGATATGTATGATATTTAGTCATTATTTTATGCGATGTACATATCAAATCTATTCCACACGGCTCTATTTCACATACTTTTTCTTCTAATGTCACACACCAGGTACACACATACACGCTTTGTACGCATATTCAGGACCGGGCACGGTATAATGACGTCGTATACAGGGATAGTTACCGATACAATGAAGACACACACACACACACATACATTTTGAATGCATATACAGGATCCGTTAACATCTGAGGCACTTTACCTCTGATATACGTTTTTTCCATTAGAACAAAATCCCTTGTTATTGTTACAAGATATATAGTGTGGACCAGCTTCACGTCATGTTAGGTTAAAAGAACTAATCATCTTAACCTATCCTAACCTTTTCTAACCAGGAATTATATAGTATCGATATAGTTTTCATGCATTTTATGCCGGCATATGCCGCTATAATGTAGCTGTATTCACGGTTTGATCCCGCTATATGCCGGCATATGTCGGCATCTGCCGGCATATGCTGGTATAATGTAGGTGTATTCACGGCCGACGTCGGTATAATGTTGGCATTTACACACATTTTGCAAAAGGGTTACCATACACTGCTGGATGCATTAATACCTACCCAACCTAACCTCACCCATAGAACAACATCCTTGCCGTTGATACAGGATTTTTTTATGTGCATCAGTTTCATGGTATGTTATGTTAAAAGAAGTAATCATCCTTTCCTGAACTAACCTAACTTATGTACGGTATTCAGTCAATGTTTATACGATGCATAATACATATCTTCACTTGTCTCTACATTTTTTTTCAATCCTATGCAGTTTGATACACACATCCAATTCTGATCTAGTAAATCATCAAAAACCTAACCTAACCTAACTTATGTTCGATAATCAGTTGTTGTTTTTATACAATGCATAACAAATATCTCCACTTGATCTATCCTTTGAGGCTTTGATAACTTACACCTATTTATTTCTACTTCGCAATCAATCTCGACTCATATACGTTACCAGAAAGGTCAAATATTTCAATCTTAGATGGATTGAATGTTACGAGTAATTCATATTTGTTTCCACCATCATACAAACGGGCGACTTCATCTCATACTAGGTTTACCACATTTTTCTTCAAGAACTCCTGACACTTCATCCTTTGACGACTTGCACAAATGATCTGCCTTTTTTCTTTCCAATATTTTTTTCAAACTCTTCACGATGACAGCGTTTCAAATGTCTCCATACGTTACTCGTGGATTTATAATAATTCAATTTTATTTCTTTCTGGCAAAGTTTACAGACCCCCATCACCCCATTTCTTTCGAAAAATCGAAGACTCAAGCTATAACCCATCCTTCCACAACAGAATTCCAATATTGTCTGAGTATATTCTCATCAGACTTTGATTTATTTCTCACCATTCTGTCACACACATACATCATTTACCCTGAGCTAGCTTTATGGGTACCGTTGCACCCCTTGAAACATATTCTCCTACCGACTTCAACAATTTCGATGTTACCTCCGTCTGACACAATGTATGCAATTCATCGCTTAATCTTTGAGTTTTTATGATAATATAAACAATTTAATTTTGGATTTTCATAGTTTTTATTGTTTTTTATCAGTATTAATTACAGATCTTGCTGGATGCATCAATGTTTATGCATTTTTTGTATCAACATGGTGCTAACATACAACCGTACCCATTATCACTTCGTAGCAGTCTCCTCTCAAATTTCCTTCATATAGTCCACCATATATTTGATACGAATACAAAACCTGCTCCATCCCCGTATCTCCATAAATGTAGATTTCCGCATTTCCATAAATGTTCTTCTTCTTCTTTGCGAACTTTTATTTTTCGATTCTTATCCAATTCAATGTACCTCCAATCTTTATCCGAAAGAAACTCCATCATACGCTTCAGATTTTCTTCAGTCCCTAGATAGAATTTATTTTCCACTAACCCAACTTTCTTACATAGGTGGAATTTTCGTGCTTGGGACATATAAATTTCAAGATATACCTTCTCATTTTCTTTGAACTCTGTTACATACGCCTGATGTATTTCGAAATCAGTCACCCAAATCCTGTTTTCTTCGTTGTCCTTCCATATATGGATAATAGTTCCCACTCTTGTGATTCTTGTTCTCCGCATTTGTAGATAATTGATGTCGCCATAACTTGTCAATATATTCTCGAACCAAGCTAAATCATCTTTGGAGATTTTTTAATCCATCACTCGTAAACAAATCCAGAGAACAAACATTGACTGAATACCGTACATAAGTTAGGTTAGTTCAGGAAAGGATGATTACTTCTTTTAACATAACATACCATGAAGCTGATGCACATAAAAAATCCTGTATCAAAGGCAAGGATGATGTTCTATAGGTGAGGTTAGGTTGGGTAGGTATTAATGCATCCAGCAGTGTATGGTAACCCTTTTGCATAATGTGTGTAAATGCCAACATTATACCGACATCGACAGTGAATACACCTACATTATACCAGCATATGCCGGCATATGCCGGCATATGGCGAGATCAAACCGTGAATACAGCTACATTAAACCGGCATATGCCGGCATATGGCGGTAAGAAGCCGTGATAAAATGCAAAAAAACTCGATCGATACTATATAATTCCTGGTTAGAAAAGGTCAGGATAGGTTAAGATGATTAGTTCTTTTCACCTAACATGACGTGAGGCTGGTCCACATTGAATATCTTGTAACAATAACAAGGGATTTTGTTCTAACGGAAAAAAACGTATATCAGAGGTAAATTGCCTCAGATGTTAACCGATCCTGTATATGCATTCAAAATGTGTGTGTGTGTGTGTGTGTGTGTGTGTGTGTGTGTGTGTGTCTACATTGTATCGGTAACTATCCCTGTATACGAAGTCGTTATACCGTGCCCGGTCCTGCATATGCGTACAAAGCGTGTATGTGCGTACCTGGTGTGTGACATTAGAAGAAAAAGTATGTAAAATAGAGCCGTGTGGAATGGATTTGATATGTGCATCGCACAAAATAATGACTAATATCATGCATATCCATCAAACTTGAATGAAAAATATATAATTATTGGTTAAGTTGGTTAGAATGACTAGATCTTTGAACCTAACATCGCGTATAACTGATCCACAATATAAATGTTACAAATTGAAGTGCATTAGTTCTCTTGGATATTACCTGCTTAGTTTCATCCGAACATATAACAGAGATATCGATAAATTCTGGAATCTAAACATCTGGAAAATGAAATTTGCTGGATCAAATTGGAGAAAATGTATTCAACTGCTTTTGATATGATAAATATACAGCCCTAGTGGATAGATTCATACATATCAATAACATACATAACCATCAAACTTGATTAAAATACATAACTATTGGATAGAATAGCTTAAGATGCCTAGGTAATAATGTATTTGGCAGTTTATGGTAACTTCTTTAGCATTCAACGCAGATCTGTATGAAAAAAATTTAGAGAGAATTTATTCAATATTTGATATTATAGACGAAAATGGTAGGAGCAGCAAATCCATCATTACAAAAAAAATCATTTTCCAAAAGTAAAACCGTACATAAATCTTGTTAACGCTTTAACACTCGTAACACTCACTGACGTATGGGGTAAGCTTACATACACGTTTAGAACTCGAAAGTTCACAAACGAGCGATGACCTAACATTACTCGAAACTGGTTGATATTACTGGACTCGTAACAAGCGAAGGGAAAAAAATATATATAGATATGAAGGCATACCATCTGCTAAAGATTGGTAAAACTACTGAGTCAAGTGGATAGATTTGATAAGGATGAAGGTTAAATCAATGAAGAAAATACCTAACATAAGTATGGAAACGGGGGACAAATGTACAAAATCCTTGGTAATATTAGGTTAGGATGGGTTAGGTTTACGGCCATCATCACAAACCTAAAGTGAAAAATGCTACAGTGGATCTGGTGAATGGTCGAAAAAGTCTAATATTCTGAATGGGAACGAATCTCATAACAAAACCTGAATTGATCAATAACTTCAAAGTGTACAACTGCCGACGGACCACAGCATTTATATAAGTAAAACATGCGGGAATAAGCATCTAGTAAAGACCTGCGATTGGACAACATAATTGAGATGTACATTGCATTATTGAAGAAATTTTAACACTAACACTACACAAAATTCGTTAGATTAGTTCTCCAATACAACTGAAACTGGACCCAAATCCAGCGTCAAGCGGTAAAACCTACAAATTTTTGAAGCATTACATCCAATTAAGCGTATTTTATATCCAACATTCAATGAAATTAGGTAAAAATGTAAAACAAGAACTTAATAAATTGCTAAATAAGATTCTCAACTCTACCCTAAGCAACAACGATTAACTATTATATACGGTGTATCCTACCACACCCAGATGATAAATCTTATTCAATTATGGAAAGGTGTATGGTCAATCAATACACGATGTCGATGAACACTTCTGATCTCATAAAATATAAATAATCCTGCACTTAAACTCCTGAGGTGGTCTGGTTCATGAAAACCATATACTATCATAACAGCCATACTAAAAATATCTGACATTTAACACAGAGTTCATGAGAATAATGCTATTTTTACTACGATACCATTCAAATCTAAACTAAATTCCTAGACCCAACTGATGCTATGCCTCTAGCAGGACAAAATCAATGCCCACTGTGTCATAAAAAATGAACTCTACAATGCTTTACTAGGTCACTTCTCAGCAATCTACCATTGATATATAACAAATTTAGAGGTAACACCCTGCCATGATACGATGCTACAGACGTACCATGCATCTGTTAACCCATCGTCTCTGAACAGCCTCGAACAAAGACACATTCTGGACATAACCAAAATCTAGACACATGTACAGTGGTCGAGAAAGAGTCTCAGAGAGTGTGTGGCCATAAAAAGCTAGGCTTCTGTTCACAAACAATCTAGGTACACCACTACAACGATGAGCAGCTTGTTGCGAAACCTCACTAACAAGCCCATGGAACATAGGATCGACGTCTACAAGAACGTACATAATTCACGTTGAACATGGATGAACTCCAAAATGACAACCAAAGAGTGTAAACCACCTCTACACTAGGACCCCTCCATCCAGTAAATCGTCTTCTAAACGTTACACTATACATTTGCTAGGGATCAATGACGAAAATTCCACAAAGATGCAGTACGGACTTACACCTCTAAAACATACATTCCTATGATTATCGTGGAAAAAAAATAACCTACAACAATAACATACATAAAATAGCTAAAGAAGATGCTCTACTCTGCTATAATTTCAAATTAAAAAGTGTAATACATCATGGTATCCATCTTAGTAAATCGGTGTAATTACACAAACAAGCAAAAACAGAACGAGCTTTTGCCTAGAAGACTCTCTAACTCCTCCTAAATATTGAAAAATGATCCTAAAATGAACATACAATACCCTAACAGCAAGACAAAGTTTGTAACAAATTGACTGTTCTATATCTATAATAACCCCTTCAAATATTGTATTAGGATGAAAGAAGATATATAAAACAAGAAAAATTAACAACATGTGACTGAATTAAACCTGAAAAAATAGTCTCTATTGCAGATACAAACGTAATATATTCCGATATTGTATTGAACACCCGAAACCCTGCATCGAAGATGGAAATTCAACAGAGAACATACAAAACTGAAAGAACTATACTAAAACTCACGAGTTATAACAAAGCAGGAAGATTAAATTCTCTAGCATACCCAAAATATACATTAAAAACGTGACGAACAAGAAAAAAGTAGCATGTAACCAAACAAATAACTAATGTGAATAAGATACCTAAACATGCGGGCAACATAACTGAAACCTATAGTAAATGATGTGGAATACTTCTACACAAATACGGTACAGTACATACAAAATCTGATGAAATTAGCCTCAACTTCTGTCCAAAGCAGGGTTAAATTAACATCATTTCAACTAAAGTAACCACATCTTAATCGTAACAGAATTTCATGTATACATATAAAAATACCAAAATGATGCAATAACGTACCAAATATGCCTGAAATAGCTTGCTACATGGATGATGCAAGCCTAAAATACCCTAAAATGCCTAAAGCTGTATGAGTTAACTGATCGAAATTCCAAAAAAAAACACAAATCCAATATAAATCAATCGATCATTACTAAGTATACATAACATAATATTTTAACTTATAGTAAATCCATATCGTTCAGGTATTTTCGCGATTGAAAAACCGCGTCAATGGAACACTGATATAACTGTTTCAAAACTGGATAATGCAATATGGGGTAGATAGATTTTCGTGACGAAGATACAGCATCCTAAGAAATAAATATACATTAACCAGGAAACAACCTGACAAATAATTCTCACTATTTCTATAGATATTATATACATATGGAATAAATAGATGGGAAACACAGAACCTTGCCTGCAATCCTACCTTCAGGCTGGTACAAACAGGGCCGTTCGCACACTAAGGCTGCAAATTGTGTTATAAGACATGCCTACCACACTAATCCGATAAAAGAATGTACATACAAAATATCCCAGCCCTCCACCGCTACGAGCCCACCAATCAAGCATCAATTGAGTCAATTATACTCTTAAGTGATTCTTCTCTAGAAATGATTCAGTCATCCTGTAAATATTGTATCTATTTTCCTTCATCGGTTAGCTCACAAAGAAATACGAATGAAGGGGTTACTGCAGGAGTAAGTAAAGCATAGCGCAAGGGTACTGATTAATACAATCGGATAAAAATAACAATAAACTAATTGAATCTATGCTGCGTGTAAAATTGATTAACAGCGAGCAACGTAGAAAATAATATCGAGGTTGAAAATTCATCACGAAGGTGTCCGGTAAGGGAGGCTTTTTAATATATAATAATACATACAAATTATTATCAATAAAAAAATCCTATAAATGTATGTTCGTTGATACCCCCCAAAAAACATTCAGAGGACACAGCATTGAACATGCAATATGACATGCAACGAAGTTGCAATACCCCCAAAGCACTGAAATGCTAATACACTTGTGTAAATATATAACCCGTTAACATGTATAAGCTTTACGCTCACTGACACCCGTCCTACCCTACGTCCCCCGCCCCCCGTTTCTGCGCGAACCCCTGTACGCCCGGCTGAGTAAAGTTGCATGAGTTGCACCCTACCCCGCCCACCGCTAATTAACGCCTATATATAATCTTTCACTAAAAGCATATTTGTACCCATATATGCTACTGTTAGTGTACATATTTCGTGAATCATCTAGTTCAGCATGTGAGCGAGGCAGCGTCTGGAGTTTGAAATGTGTACGAGCGAGCGGTATCTATCCCTCTCCATTTCCAACTGCCAATGGAAACTTTCCACTCATGCTGCCCAGATTGGTTCCTCTTGTCGTTATATAGCATATAAACAAAGTTATTTCCTCTTTTCATGGAAATACATCGTTTTAAGATTTTCATAGCAGTTAAATGCGTATCATGGTTTCTTAGGTAAAATGTTTCAATATGGTAGAGTATACGTTGATAGTTTATTTTGTTGGAGTAAGCCGTTCTCTCTTGTGAATTCCTGGGGTAGAAGTACGAACTGTTGACGCTAGGCCTGCAGGGCTGGAAGGGATCCACCGCCCGAGTACTAGCCTCGAGTTCAGTCAGTGTGCATCATACAGTGTCTGGGTGTGGCCGCGTCGTTCCGACGACCCAAGATGCCACATGATGTAATAAATCGAAGAAAATGGATACCTCTTCTCTGTATAGACCATCGTGACTAAGACAATGGTTGACTAGAATATATATTAGAGTTATATTGTAAGTTTGTGTGTGTTATATCGTAAAGTTATCAACAGTGTGTGATCATAAATATGTATGTGATGTGTTCAACGTATTATCACTGTGTTTAGTGTATCGCAAAAATGTCAATAACGTGTTAAATCCAAAGGGCAATAAAATATCCACTACAGATGCAGCTGTGCTAGCCTCGCAGCCGGTGACAGGGCATCTGGTACGAGTTTATCTGAGTTCGACATGGATACAGTGGTGCTGGCCTCAGCCGGTGACAGGGCATCTGATACGAGTTTACCTGAGTTCGACATGGATACAGTGGTGCTGGCCTCAGCCGGTGACAGGGCATCTGATACGAGTTTATCTGAGTTTGACATGGATACAGTGGTGCTGGCCTCAGCCGGTGACATGCAGGGCATCTGATACGAGTTTGTCTGAGTTCGAAATGAATACAGTGGTGCTGGCCTCAGCCGGTGACATGCAAGGCATCTGATACGAGTTTATCTGAGTTCGACATAGATACAGTGGTGCTGGCCTCAGCCGGTGACATGCAAGGCATCTGATACGAGTTTATCTGAGTTTGACATAGATACAGCGGTGCTGGCCTTAGCCGGTGACATGCAAGGCATCTGATACGAGTTTATCTGAGTTTGACATGGATACACTGGTGCTGGCCTCAGCCGGTGACATGCAAGGCATCTGATACGAGTTTATCTGAGTTTGTCATAGATACAGTGGTGCTGGCCTCAGTCGGTGACATACAAGGCATCTGATACGAGTTTATCTGAGTTTGACATAGATACAGTGGTGCTGGCCTCAGCCGGTGACATGCAAGGCATCTGATACGAGTTTATCTGAGTCTGACATGGATACAGTGGTGCTGGCCTTAGCCGGTGACATGCAAGGCATCTGATACGAGGTTATCTGAGTTTGTCATAGATACAGAGGTGCTGGCCTCAGCCGGTGACATGCAGGGCATCTGATACGAGTTTATCTGAGTTCAACATAGATACAGTAGTGCTGGCCTCAACCGGTGACATGCAGGGCATCTGATGCGAGTTTATCTGAGTTTGACATAGATAAAGTGGTGCTGGCCTCAGCCGGTGACATGCAACGCATCTGTTACGAGTTTATTTGAGTTTGACATAGATACAGTGGTGCTGGCTTTAGCCGATGACATGCAAGGCATCTGATACGAGTTTATCTGAGTTTGACATAGATACAGTGGTGCTGGCCTCAGCCGGTGACATGCAAGGCATCTGATACGAGTTTATCTGAGTTTGACATAGATACAGTGGTGCTGGCTTTAGCCGATGACATGCAAGGCATCTGATACGAGTTTATCTGAGTTTGACATAGATACAGTGGTGCTGGCCTCAGCCGGTGACATGCAAGGCATCTGATACGAGTTTATCTGAGTTTGACATAGATACAGTGGTGCTGGCTTTAGCCGATGACATGCAAGGCATCTGATACGAGTTTATCTGTGTTTGACATAGATACAGTGGTGCTGGCCTCAGCCGGTGACATGCAAGGCATCTGATACGAGTTTATCTTAGTTTGACATAGATACAGTGGTGCTGGCCTTAGCCGGTGACATGCAGGGCATCTGATACGAATGTATCTGACTTTGAGTTAGGAAATGCCGAGAACATGGGGTTGGGAACTCAAAATATATCAATATATTGCAATGTGTCTCAAACATTTTACGATAACAAAGGGGTGATCAGACGACATAAATTACACGTGCCACAGAAATACACCGTAAAAGATAATGAAGCAAGAATACATCATTACAACAGCGTGGCAACACTGCCGTATTGCATTCAAAATTGATTTATATGTGTGCATAACGCGTTAAAACTATTGGTTGACATATCATGGCGCATATTCAGTCGCTGAATCTAACTATATAACATGGTCCCGTTCACAAGCGACGGACTCACCACGAGTACGTGAGGATCTTAAATTTTGACGTGCCCACTTTTCCTATAAAAACTTGTAAGAAATAACTCAAAGGGTCATCATGTGATGGGTATCTCTAGAGCATATTGTTTCCAAGAGTTCTGTCAGTGCGCTACAAACGTAAAATAAAGTAGCAGACATATTATTGCTAAAAACTTACAAAAAAATCTTGCGACACGCCTTTGATATATGCTACCCATGCACCTTCTGTACGCTACACACATTCGCTATATGCCACTCATGAATCTGAACTACGATAAGTGCATACGCTATACGCTATACTCACCTTCGTCATATGCTACCCATGCCCTCTCTATACGCTTTATTCACCTGCGTTATATGCTACCCATTCATATTCTATACGCTACACACATTCGTTGTGCGCACACATCTTCGTGATATGCTATCCATGCATCTTCTATACACCGCACAATTGCGCTTTACGCTACACACCTCCGCTATACGCTAACCAAGCATCTTATATAAGCCACATGCACTCGCTACGCGTTCCCATGTCTATATGCTACACACTCTTCTTCTATTATATACTCTCTGCTCACACATGCTACTCATACACCGCTACACACCTCCACAAGGTGTTATCCACTTTCGCATTATGCTACACAACTAACTTCGCAACACATTGTGTGCGGTCCTTTCGCTATACGCTACCCATCTTGGCCATACGCGATACACCTACCTTAGCTGGACGTTTTATAGGCACCGCCTTTCGCTATACGCTACACCTACATTTGCTATACGCTACTATACCACCCTACGCAATAAATACGCGACACAACTTCACTTTACGATACACACCTACCTACGCTGTACGTACGGTAACACACCTATCTTCGCTATACGCTTCATCCATTTTTTCAATACACTTCAACCTTTCGCAATACGCTACACATCTTCGCAATACGCGGCGCCCTTCCCAAAACGTTTTATCTCTAATCAGTACGCTACATACCTAATCAATACGCCACACACCTTTGCAATACGCATCACAACACGAAATACAACATCGCAATACGCTACTCGTAACCTTTGATGAACGCATTACGCTACATGCTGCATAGACCTTTCGTTAAACGCAACACAACTTCGCTACACGCGGCATATGCCTTTGTTGAACGCAACATAACTTCGCTACACTCTGCTTATGCCTTCGTTGAACGCAACACAACTCCGCTACACGCTGCATACACCTTCGTTGAACGCAACACAACGTTGCTACACGCTACATATACCTTCGTTGAACGCAACACAAGTTCGCTACACGTTGCATATATCTTCGCAAAACCGCACTACTGCCTGGGTAACACGGCAGAGAGGAGGGTTCTATGGCAGCAATTAGACCACTTCTTTTATCTGTACGTAGAGACCACTTCCTTTACCAGTGCATTGAGACCATTTCTTTTACCAGTGCGTAGAGACCAAATCCTTTTCCAGTGCGAAGAGACCACTTCCTTTTCCAGTGCGTAGAGACCACATCATTTTCTAGAGCGTAATGACTGCTTCCTTTTCCAGTGCGTAGAGACCCATTATTTTCCAGTGCGTAGTGACCACTTCATTTACCAGTGCGTAGAGACCACTTCTTTTACCAGTGCGTAGAGACCACATCCTTTTCCAGTGCGTAGAGACCACTTCCTTTTCCAGTGCGTAGAGATCACTTACTTTTTTAGTGCGTAGAAACCACTTCCTTTCCAGTGCGTAGAGACAACTTCCTTTTCCAGTGCGTAGAGAGCACTTACTTTTCCAGTGCGTGAAGGCCTCTTCCTTTCCAGTGTGTAGAGACCACTTCCCTTCCAGAGCGTAGAGACCACTTTCATTTCTAGCGCGTGGAGATCACTTCCTTTTCCAGTGCGTAGCGACCACTTCCATTACCAGTGCGTAGAGACCAAATCCTTTTCCAGTGCGAAGAGACCACTTCCTTTTCCAGTGCGTAGAGACCACATCATTTTCTAGAGCGTAAAGACTACTTCCTTTTCCAGTGCGTAGAGACCAATTATTTTCCAGTGCGTAGTGACCACTTCATTTACCAGTGCGTAGAGACCACTTCTTTTACCAGTGCGTAGAGACCACATCCTTTTCCAGTGCGTAGA
>SDVV010023972.1:0-12663 GCA_016164225.1 Gammarus roeselii
GGGCACAGGGGCGCTGACCCTAGAACTAGTAACACACCAACACCGGCACTTCTAGGGCACAGGGGCGCTGACCCTAGAACTAGTAACACACTAACACCAGCACTTCTAGGGCACAGGGGCGCTGACCCTAGAACTAGTAACACACCAACACCGGCACTTCTAGGGCACAGGGGCGCTGATCCTAGAACAAGTTTACCATATAGATTGATCCGTAGATTTCCTGGCATCACTCAATTCAATTCCCATGGTCGGATCAGACTTCAAGAGGAAAATGATCGAAGATTTCTTCCCTGCCTTCACATGGAATCTTCGAGGCTTCCTCCTCCAGGGTGCATACGAGAACGATAACTTAGAGATCAAAGTTGCTTGTAACAAAATTTATCTGTTCAAAAATATAAAAAAAAGCATGATAATTTATTCATATCATATCCGTACGATGACCAAATTTTTGATCGAGGGTGTGGAATACATACCCTCGATAGGAGGAATAACAACTGAACAAATTGGTCACTGGCTTACTGCACAGCGAATATATGTTGCTAATTGCAGTACAATAAATGATCGTTTATAGCGCACACTATTGCAATGTGCAATCGCACTGTTTGTGAAGCAATCGATCAACCACATTTTTTGTACGTTAATGTAATTGCCTGGCACTTGCTTAGTCGGCTTCTTCCTTTCTGATATCTCGCAAACGATGTTTGTTTCTACGAATTGTCTAATTCCATCTCGAGACATTTGCTTCTTATTTATTGCAACTGGTCCAACTTCGCGATAAATCTCGATAATTCCATTATCAGACAGCGAGGCGCGATCCGTCTTTGGTAATTTAATATCAAGTTGGTCGCACCTTCTGAGCAAACATCGAACGGCAAGGCGGGCGCAACCTAACTTCTATAGGAAGGTTGAAGCGCCCTTCAAAGGGTTGTTTTACTTTATAACAATAATTTCGTTTTTCCCTGTTAATATGGTTTCCTGTTTGCATGTGTATAATCCGCTCTTCAAAGGCTTAAATGAAGATAATAGAAATATCTACCGGTAGGGGGGAGTTGACAGTAGAGTAATTTGTGGTTTGCGGATGATACGGCACTGGTGGCAGATCTGGAAGAGAAGTTGTGTAGGCTGGTGTCGAAGTTTTTGTATGAGTGTTTGAAAAGAGGATACCACGTGGTAATGTGGGTAAAAGTAATGTAATGAAATACTCGCAGAATGACGATGCGAGCGTAATCAGTGACCGCCTAGACGAAGAGGTATTGTAGAAAGTTCAGTGTATTAATTACTTGGGCTCTCTTCTAGACATGACTGAACTAGTCGAAAACGAGATGAAATCTTGAGTGAAGAAGGTTGGGTGCACTGAAGAGTCCATTGAGCTGCAGGACATTGGGTGTGGATGCAACGAGAGGACTGGAAAATGAGATATTTGGCCGGACTGTGTTATATGGGTGGAGAAAGGGACGGGGGAGTGGCAGAGCGGGAGAGAGAAGGTTGAATTGCATCAATGACGTTAACATTGTTTGAATTTGGCTTGAATTCGAGCAGAGGGTGGTGGGAAAGTTGTATAACAGAGTAGATTCATGTTGCTTGCTCACATGGTGAGAGTGGATAATGGGAGCTTGGTGGAAACGGTCATGAAAGCGGATGTGTGCGATCGTTGGTGAAGAGGTAGACCGATGTTTGGGTGGATGAATAGCGTGAAGCAGTTTTTGGAGAAGAGAAAATCAGTGTGCAGGTAGAGGCGTGGGTAGGGAGACATCAGTGTGGATTGGCGTGAGTGGAGAAAGGTTGTGAACGGATGAGTTCTGACGCGGCCCCAATGCACCGTCCCGCTCTTGGCGTCTCGTTGAGATCCGGAAGGGGCGTGAATGGAGGAGAGCTAGATAATTATGACGGGGCAGGGGTACATCAGCGAAGCTGCTAGCTCCAGCATCTGACACGTGTCGCGGACCTCACTCATGACCGTGTGTTTGTTGCGTGATGATGTCCGGACCCAACAGTTCGTAAGGCAAAGTTTGTCTGAGTGTGGATGCACGAGAGGAGTGAGAAGAGGCGCTTTGCCGTCGTCGCCCCGTTGTGAGGAATTTGAAGTATTGTCTGAATTTGTACCTGTAAAAATTAATCAACGCTGCAGCTTCTTGAGCTGAAAGTTTCCATTAAGAATTTCTAGCAATTTCGTTGATTAGTTTCAGTTAGAACAGACTCAACTTATTTCAAGAGCCTTCGTTAAAACCATTTTTAATCCGTCGTAATACCATTTCAGACAGTTGATGCATGGATATGGACGCAAATATAACATTAATGTTATAACCTGGTTTGAGGATTACTCTATGAATTTTCATTCAATATAATCGCATACATTATTTACAACTACAACCAGGATATATTTCCGATCACTCCTTCTCTCGCCAGAAAGCCAACTAACGCCAACAAGACTACTGCCGCCAACACGCCAACGATGCCAACCACTGGCTAGGGTTGGATGTCAATTGTGGTTATTAACTCTGAATGCAGAAATTTGCTTTGGGAATTCTCAATAGAAACCTGATTTGGATGTAGATTGCAACGGCACTCAAATTTGTGTGGCTCATCACATCAGATCACTCCTCGGCGAGATGATGCGGCAGGCCATCGTTAATGTGGCATAAATTCTGTAGTGATGGAAAATATAATTGCTTTGCCCATGGTAGTATGGAGTGAACTTCTGCCTCGCTCTATTCGCACAGCCGGTATAAGAGAAAGCGAATGATATTACTCCATCACATCTAACTTGAAACTCAGTGGTCTAATAGACAACGTTTGATGTTATGTACAGTATTATTTATGAAATAATTTGCTCCCAATTTTGATTCCCGGCTACCAGTCCATCAGTTCACACATTGTATATCTGTGGTGACAATTCTTTTCCCTGTCTCATTCTGGTGATACTGTGATATGAGCAGATTTTGAATTTCCTCAACGCGCTAGAAATAAAATGGTGGGAAGAAGCTCTACCCTCGAATAATTTTGTTGATATAGTGTACTGATTTCCTCTATCAAGAGCTTTCCTGGCATCTTTAATGAATATAAAGACTGGACAGCCCCTGTATATGTAGCATTTTATTTTTATTCCCGTTCCATGACTCTTCTTGAAGCCAAACTATCTACCCTGAACAAATGCGCTCGCAATCTTGCAAGAATTTCCTGTTGATGAAGCAATTGCACTAAATTGGAAGTAAAATATGCATGTACAACGGGTTCCCTTCTTATATTGCACATGCGGTAGACAATAATTACATGCAGTGCATCTCTGGGCGATTTCTTGACGTGTATACAGCCCTAGAGGAAAAAAGTTTATGCTGCAATCCCTTCTCCATGAATGTCATCATTGTTGACGGACTTTTTTCTGTATCCCCGTACAAGCAGGTATGTTGACATGGGCTCCAAAAACCGCTCTATATTGTCCTACGTAATTACACCCTTTCCAATATACTGAAAATGATCTCATCAATATTTTGTTATGTCATCCTCACCTGCAACCTTTGCCACAGTGAGTGGAAGGTTTCCCCTCCAAGATTCAGGTGCCCTTGCATTTACCTGCATGATACTTCGTGGAAAATCCTGAGCTCGAAATTGCTGCTCCTCTTTTCATAAAACGCAAGTAGACTACAGAAAGGTGATTTGTCTATTCGCATAGTCTCTGCAAGCTGACCCCATCAAGGCCCTCATTCATTTCACAAATTCTGTCTGGAGTATTCATTAGAAAGGTATCGAATTTCACATAGACTCAACCATGGTCACTTTTTGTTAAAATTCAATTTTAATCGCTCCAAGTTTGTGGGTGAAGGCTTACATGCCTGATTACATTCTCTCCATAGTAAGAGTGGACTCTATGAAACAGTGATCCGTGCAGGCCACATTGGCCAGCGTATAGCATGAATCAATTGGATCTAACAACAACCGGGATAGAGCAATTTGATCTTTAAAGGAGGTTGATAGAGAACTGTAATTTACTCGTGTGTTCTTATCAGGCGTCAGAGTCTGGTGACTTGAAACGCCGCATTATTTTCAGTAATTAGCTCTTTAGTTCAAAAAATCAAGCCTTGGAGGAACTACATTAAAATCTCACAAAATACATACATGCTGATCTCCCATGTTCTCCGGTATACTACCAAGGGAACTAATGCATCTTAACTACTTATTAGGTGACTCAACTGTGAATTAATCACTGGAAAAACGTTGGTCCTCACCAAGATCTATTTATCACTGGCCTTTGGTTTTCAAAGACGAATTCACTGTTCAGTTACAAAAGTCACCCACCTGTTTTATTGGTATGTTCTCTCTGCTTTCAAATGTTGTCACCCAGCAGTACACATTTATTAACAAAACAGATGAACCACCAAAAATAACGCTCAGCCTCAGTGTTCTATCGCAGTCGCATTGCCTTATTGGGATGATAGGGCGCATAGGTTGTTGCCATTTGGTAGGGTAATCTGCCGTGGATGCCAACACGTATCCTGCATGGCCAGTAAAAGTGCCTGCTTGCACAAATCCTCTGCATACCCTACATATTTATTTTCCAATCCGTAGCAATAGAGATATGTGAAACGAACTGTCCCCTCATTGCCAACGTTTCGAAACTCCATCAGTGACACTTGATGACTGTGTTGCATTCTCGTGCTCTTCTCGGGCTTTCCAAGCGCTGGCTTTAATATCTTCAGATTGCGCTCTGCACTTCCTTGTCACTTTCTTCATCTGGCTGAGTGAAGTACTTCGGTAGCGGAGATTCCTTTTGATTGGGAGCTCAGCGTCCGCGCAAAAATTATTTTCGTACACGCGCACTATCGCCACTTCACTTCACCTCACTGTCTTAATTGGACAATATCATAACCGCTAAAAATCTTTCATCACACGTGCTTTCGACCTAAACGATGTTTCAGCCCACATGCATTTTCTGACACTCCAAAATCCGCCACTGTCATATCTGTCACTGTCTTTACACCTAAGCAGGTGTACCAATCTACTGGTTATGACTTGAATAAAACTTCAATAGAAAAAACGCTATAAAACGGCATTACGTACCCTAAAAAAATACGTACGTTTGCCCCGCAGGTTAGGAATACGTACCTTTGCCCAGCGGGTTAGAAACACATACCTTATGTTAGCTTTGGTTGGGTAGGAAAAGTTTCATTAAAGTGATAACCAGTAAAATGGTACGACTCGTTGCTGATTCTGACGTGGGCTGAAACAGAGTATAGGCAGAACGTCAGTGGCAGATATGACAGTGACTAATGTGACAGGAACGCTATGAATGTTCGCTGCTAAAAAATGGCACCGTAGGTCGGTAGTCGGAACAACTTGTGGCTGATAAGGCAGTTGGCGGAGATGAAAGGGGCTGATCTGACGTTAGCAATAAACGAATTTAGCGCCAGGGATAGCGACCCCTTTTGGTTAGTTGCCGGTGAATTCCTGCTTACGAAATGTATTCAAGAAACAAATTCGATTATCCTTTCTTACCATCACATGTATTTCAAATAGAGACTTGATTGGGTCGCTATCCCTGGCGCTAAATTCTTTTATAGCTAACGTCAGATCAACCCCTATCATCTCCGCCAACTGCCTTATCAGCCCCAAGTTGTTCCGACTACCTACCTACGGTACCATTTTTTAACAGCGAACATTCATAGCGTTCCTCAGTCACACCAGCCACTGTCATATCTGCCAGTGACATTCTGGCGAAAATGTGTTCCAGCCCACGTCAGAATCAGCCACCAGTCGTACCATTTTACCGGTTATCACTTTAATGAAACCTTTCCTGCCCAACCTAACCTAACCTAGGGTACGTGTTTCTAACCCGCGGGGCGAAGGTACGTATTTCTAAACCATGGGGCAAACATACGTATTTTTGTAGGGTACGTAATGCCGTTTTTTACCGTTTTTTTATTGAAGTGTCATTAAAGTGATAACTGTTAGGTTGGTACGCCTGTTTCGGCGAAATGACAGTGGCAGATATGACAGTGGCAGATTTTAAAATGGTGGAAAATGCGTGTGGGCTGAATCACCGTTAGGTAGAAAGCACGTGGGATGAAAGATTCTTAGCGGTTATGACAGTGTCCGGCCATGACAGTGAGGTGAAGTGAAGTGGCGATAGTGCGCGTGTGCGGGAATAATTTTAGCGCGAACGCTGGGCTCCCACTTGATTACCTTCGTACTAGACGAATCTTGCATTTAAAAGGCACATCGGCTGAGGGATGTTTAGTGGAGTCAATCATCGTTCCCAGGGGATACTTACTTCGTAATTGAACATCATCAGTGAACTTGAAGTAAGGCTTCTGTCAAAGACTCAATCAATCCATTTATCTAAGAGAAGATCGGATCGGTTGAATTCGGAGCGGTTTTCTTCTTTCAAGCATTCAATCTCATGGGCTCTAAATATTCCATAATGCCGCTTATGGGATACCTATAGCCTTGTCTAGTGTCCCTCGATGTAAATAATATAGGTGGATGTTTACAAAAAATGTTGGTTGGTTTCGTGCAGTTTGTGTCTTGAATTCTTTGAAAAACTGAAAAATACTGTGAAATCCGCAGGGCAATGGGCTAGATTTACAAAACATCGCTCGTCTGATCGTTTCGCTTTCATGCTCACTTCCGCATATACTAAACAATAATTTCTCAGAACCTGGCTCTCATCAAAAACTCGTCCGAGTTTTCCCTCTATCGCAATAACAATGGCCAGCGGCCGTTACACATTACACTGAGAAGCAACAGTTCTCGACAGAGGATTCATAGGGATTTAGGGTGACGTATCGTAGGGCAAAGGTTGGCCAATGTGTGACCGACCAACATCCCTCCAAAATTTATGACTGAATAACGTTCTATACCGCAACTAAAGTAGCTCTACCCAGTCCACTCTTTAGTCCATTTACCGCGGACGGCCGCCCGTCTGTCAAGGGCCGCAAGGCTGCACGAGCGCCGTTGTGCTCCATGGGGACCCGGGAGTCAGTATATTGTTGGTTGGTGTAGTTTATAAAGGCCTTAAATCATTGTTTTTTTCTTCCCTTATGGTCTATTTTTGGAGTGAAATGTTAACGTGGGAGTAACGTCATCACTTCATGTCAGCATAATTTGCATAGAAATATTCACAGATATGCAATAATTATACTATTTTGCTTGTCATTATTGGTTGGTACCAGGATTGGGCTTCCGCAACTAAGTTTTTTTTTTCTTGTATTTATGTATAACCATCTGGTCAAAATGTGCTCTGGGCTCAAGAAATATTAGCTTTTATGATTGAATGGCATCTAATGCGTAATTAATCGAAGATCATTTCCTTTTACACTGCTCTCACCCTTCACTCCTCCTGCTGCCACTACTCAAGATGCATAGCCGTCTGCCGAAGGACTACGATCATTCTGACGCAGAGAGCGAAAAGGACGTCAGAGAGCAGAGTGAAGAAATCAAGAGGACGGGAAGGCAGTACAGAATGCAGTACAGCAAGAGCGCCTATCCCAATTGTTTCGCATTGGTTGGTAATTGTGAATGATATATAGAAGAGTTATGCAAATTCACAGATTTAGTAGACATGCAGGAGACGTGGTGGCACCCAAGTCAGATTAACATACATTCCTCTTATGGAGAAAATGCTGGTGTATTCTCAATTCCGTGAATGTGTCTTATGAAATGAGGTTGGTGAGGCTACATGGAACCATCATTCATTGGGCTATATGATTACGATTGAATCTTGGGTCTGACGTTACATATGGTGGGCCCTCTGGTCTGTTCTAAAATGTGTTCTTCCCGGATGATTCCATGAACACACTTTAGCAATATATGAGATGTATGGGGGTTCATGGATGTATATTGGAGCGACGGGTTCAGAAGCAAATCTTTGTTTTAGGAGACTTCAATGTCTAATCTCGGACGGAAAGGTTTGTTGAGATTGATGAACGTTTTGCTGTATATAATGTGGCGCACCTTCCTGCGTGTTCATTGGCTGAAATCCCGAGGAGGGGTGACTCATCGTTCAAACGTCGTAAAGCTTTCGGGACTTTGAACATCGTGTGCGGACGGTAAAAAATTGATTCCGAATTTTACTTCATATATGGATTTATTTACAAATGAATGTAATTAAATTCATAAGTGCAGTGACAACATTGAGATAGTGATTAGAGATGGAGAATTTGAGGCGAATAAAGGAGACCGGAAAGATTTAGGAGGTCAACATTGAATTGATTGAATGTGTTGCCTTTCGCGTGTGGCGCCACCAAATGTATTTATGAAAGTAATTAAACACATTTGTTGTTGAGACTTGTCGAATTCATAGAACGATACGGTTATTCACACACTCGCTTGTGTTATACGGATATTTCATTTATGATTGATTTCATCATTGGAAAACCCTATAGTCCGTAACCGTAGTTGTGCAGGTTCACACTTGGTCACGCGACATGGTATAGAATTTAACGGTCAAGCCTAAAACACAGGCGTCGCTCCCGCAATCGCTGCTCGATCGGGGTCAATGCCGGACCGGCTTAGAACCATGACTTTGGATGAGTAGTCACAGTCTCTAACGCTGTTGCCGCATGATATTGGGTCTGACGCTGGCAGAACGGCACTTGCTCGTGCCCTGCCACACCGGTGTCCTGTCGCGGCTGTCAATGTTCGAGCCGATGCTGATCAGTCTAGATCAAACTCAAAAAAGACTCACCCCAGAATAAAATAAATAAACTAAGGTAAAGTTACCTTGCACTGGAAAATGTTTCGGCTACGTACACAAAAAACGTAATGTACGTTTACACAGCACTACGCGTAGTATATCACACCTCAGTTGCTCCTATGAACCATCAGCATACCTCACCAGGTTGGCCATCTGGCTCAGAATAGTCGTAAGGATGGGCTTGGCCCTTTCCACCTAACTAGGTCACGGCTGGCCCTGCTCTACTCTATACCTGCTTCCCTACCAGTGCTTGACCCTAGCATTGTGTCGTCCTTCGGCTTCGAATTGACCAATGACAAGAAGCAGATACCCTCGACGTCTCGCGCTCACTGCTTTAGAGCCTCTGACAGTAACCGAGCCTACGGTAACAAACCGTGATACATTACAGGATTTATTTATTACGTCAGATTCCTAAACTTTCATGTAACACATGAAGCTTTTTCATCACCTATCTTCGAACTATGACCGATTATTGAGTGATCTAATGAGCATTTCCATTAAAACTAGAGATTTGCAGTTATTGCAAAAAATTATACCTGCATCTGCATTAATGTCACATTTTATACAGTTCTATCCTTGGAGTTAATAATTAATTAAAAATGCTGAATTGCAAACACTAGTTTATTGATAAAATGTCTGTTTCTTTCTCTTTTCTGATTTTTTTCATCGACCATCAAAGAGTTTGGTCTATCGTAATATTATCTAATATAAATGTGAATTCATGTGAGCAACACAGTTACGAAGTTTGCCTGGAGGATTGATTGGAACGATGTAAGTGTGCACACTGTTGTTCAACGAGTCGAACGATGTCAGTGTGCACACTGTTGTTCAACGAGTCGGACGATGTCAGTGTGCACACTGTTGTTCAACGAGTCGAACGATGTCAGTGTGCACACTGTTGTTCAACGAGTCGAACGATGTCAGTGTGCACACTGTTGTTCAACGAGTCGGACGATGTCAGTGTGCACACTGTTGTTCAACGAGTCGAACGATGTCAGTGTGCACACTGTTGTTCAACGAGTCGAACGATGTCAGTGTGCACACTGTTGTTCAACGAGTCGGACGATGTCAGTGTGCACACTGTTGTTCAACGAGTCGAACGATGTCAGTGTGCACACTGTTGTTCAACGAGTCGAACGATGTCAGTGTGCACACTGTTGTTCAACGAGTCGAACGATGTCAGTGTGCACACTGTTGTTCAACGAGTCGAACGATGTCAGTGTGCACACTGTTGTTCAACGAGTCGAACGATGTCAGTGTGCACACTGTTGTTCAACGAGTCGAACGATGTCAGTGTGCACACTGTTGTTCAACGAGTCGGACGATGTCAGTGTGCACACTGTTGTTCAACGAGTCGGACGATGTCAGTGTGCACACTGTTGTTCAACGAGTCGAACGATGTCAGTGTGCACACTGTCGTTCAACGAGTCGAACAATTACACACGATCGAACATAAACTGTTCAGGCTCCAAATTATATACCAACTTCAAGACTTCATTATCTCAAAAACTTGCCCTGCCATAACATCCCTGCTAAGCCAGGATAGCCCTGCCATGACTGCTCTGTCATGATAGGCTTGCTAAGCTATGACAGCCATGCAACACGATATCCCTGTCAAGAGAGCCAGGCTAAACCATGATATCCTTGCCATGGTAGCCGTGCTAAACCATGACAGCACTGCTATGGTAGCCCTACTTAACTACGATAGCCCTGCTACATGATACCCCTGCCATGATGGCCGTGCTAAATCATAATATCCTGGCAGCATCACTAGGTCATGCAACAAGTTACTAGGTACTAGAACATCTCTAAACACAATTGTTAACAGTCGTGATCAAATAACTTTATTTAATACTTATTTAATGTTTTACTCAATTTGTTTTCTCAAATCGGTTTGATTAGCGATTATATATTTTTTTAAAGCTCAGTTAGGCTTTAAACAAATAATTTCCCTCAAATAAACTCTCCCTCAGGATCATGTCAAACGATAAAACTGATTAGCCTGGTATGTAAATCACTCCGCTCGAGTAAGTAACCCATCCCTCTATCCTTCCACATTATCTGAAATTTGTCCCTTCTATACTCCTACGCCCCTCCAACCTGGTGATGTCGCATGTAATGATATAGTCTGAGCTCTGGAGGAATTATTATTTATCTCTGCGCGCCGCGCTTCACTGCTCGAGCACTGAAGCTACTGTGCATCAGCGGGAGGTCAATTGCCCGAAGCTATTGAAGCGGCGATTAGTATCATGTCAATGCCTCTGACATTGACGCGACGAAGATGTCACTTGAGAACTGTGTCAAAAGATTTATAAACAGTGCCGGAATATGTTTCATCGTATTAAGTTTGTTCTCTAAGTACCAGAACGTTATTTAAAGAAATGTACGATGTATATGTAAACTGTCTTTACTCAAACCACAGTTCCCAAAATAGAGCAATGCATTTGTGGACAATATTTATTATTAGAGTAGTTCACGTATGCACTGAGAAATCATTGTATAGATGTCGCTAATCGAATATGTTGAAATGAAAGTACTGGAAATAGTGTCTGGTGGTTTCCTTTTATTTTTTTCTGATTGACTGAATTAATTCAGAGAATTTATAATTCGTGTTCTTCAGCCTCTTTTCAGAATTTTCATCGAGCCAGATGAACCTTACATAAAATTTGAAATATTTCGCAGTGATTTTTTTCTTATTACCAACATTGTGAGAGTCTGTCACTCTGATCGCCTTGTTCGTTATTTGGTGTCATTCAATTTCATAAGAACTGTTAACGGAGTCAGCACTCTTCAATAATGGATTTTACCTGTCAATTTGTTTCAGCCAGAGAATGTTTATTGAAATAATGGGCTGCAGAATACCTATCTTCTTGAACCGCTATATATCAACACTGTCTGTGTGGCTCATTCGGCTTAAAAATTAGAAGGTCTCTAAAACGTGGTAAAGAAACAGTGGATATTCCCGTTACCGCGTCCTAGTGTTTGTATTAATTTTTTAGCATGCCATATGAGGAACACAGTAAGTGCTTCAAACATGTCGATTTTAAAATCTTGGTAGACAACTTTATGTTGAAAAAATGTAAAAAATATGAAACCTAAATTGTAGCTAATCATTTCTTTCCTGAATGGTATATTCTGAAGCAAAAGATAAAACAACATAAATTATACAACATTCAAGACATATTATACCTGGTCATGAGTGGAAGATAATAGCCTTTTTCATATGAAAAAACACTGTTCGCGCACAACTGGGTTTCGAAATTTGCTCCCAGATTGATGGTACAAATTCTTGATCTACGGTGGATGCTCACGACAGATCGTCTAACTTCTTCATTGTTTATGCGTTGTGCAGCTTCATCCCACAATTATCACATTGATAAGTTTCCCAACGCTCCAGAATGTCGGATTTGGGAAATTCCATGTAGCCTTAGCAAAATCCACTTCTCGTCCGAGAATTTTCCTTTTTGTGAATCAATGTTTTCTGTTGCGTACAATAAGTTTTATGAGTAGTACATTTGCGAAGCCAAGTTTTCAAGCTATTTCAAATGAATATGGTTGGACCCTCATGGGTTTCTTAACTAACAAGTTAATTTGCGTCTGCTGTTGTTCTGAAAATCTTGAGGCAGTACCTATGAAATTAAATTTTAGTTAAATTTTCGACGAAGCGATTAAAAATATTTGCCTGATATTTGCTCTTCTCTCTTCCTTTGATGTTGAATCTCTGTAAGAAATTTCGTCTACCCGTATTCGCTAATGATATCGTGTCTCTGTCCAGTCAAGAACATTACTGAGATTCTACTGATGCTGAATATTTTTCGGACGTGAAATAGCACATTTTATAAGTGGTCAAAAATACGGATAATAAAATGTCCAGAATTAAAGCTAGCATGTACAGTTTACTATAAGCGAGTATTTATTCATCAATTAAATGTTGCTTTAAAATGAACACTCCTGCTCGGAAGTGGAGTTTATTT
>SDVV010023973.1:0-12663 GCA_016164225.1 Gammarus roeselii
TGAGAGAATGTACGTCGTCTGAAACCGACAAATCCACTGGCGTATGTGAGTAGTCAGTATTTCATCTGTCCGACAATGTGCGCCCGACAAGCCAGAAAAAAAATAAAGTAGGCCGCAAATAGACTACGGGTATACAGTACTTTTCAAATGTAATGATCTGATGATCAATTCTTAATTTAGCATAGCATTGCAATAAAATATATACTCAGAAAATATCATCCTACAGGTGTCGCTCCGAGCGATTCTTTTACTCCTCCTACTGATTTCCTTTCACTCCTTTTTTTCCCCTGTGTTCCCTACTATTCCCACCTTATCACGACTCATCATCACCATCATTCATTCGTCGTTCTTGCTCGGACGCAGAGCACTCCCGCCTCACTCGATCCTGACGAATCGTCGCACCTTTTCGAAAGGTAAGATTCAGTGCGGGGCGGCCCATCTGTGATGTGGATCAGTGACCCACTGCCCCCAGAGCCACAGATGGGGTCGGCAATTATTGCCCTGCCGTACTGAATTTGCGCTCAATGAGCTGCGTCCCACGACACTACAATTTTTCGAAACAGAAATTTGTCGAGACAGAAAGTTGTCGAGACAGAAACCTCTCAACACATAATTTGTTGTCACACCAAATTTGTCGACACACCAAATTTGTTGACACACCAAATTTGTCGACACACCAAATTTGTTGACACCAAATTAGTTGACTCACCAAATTTGTCGACTCACCAAATTTGTCGACTCACCAAATTTGTCGACTCACCAAATTTGTCGACTCACCAAATTTGTCGACACACAAAATTTGTCGACACAAAATTTGTCGACACACAAAATGTGTCGACACAAAATGTGTCGACACAAAATTTGTTGAAACTGAAATTTGTTGAAACAGAAATTTGTCCAAACAGAGATAGATAAAGACAGAAATTGGTTGAGACAGAAATTTGTCAAAACAGAAATTTGTAAAGACAGAAAGTGTTGAGACCACACCAAATTTGTCGACACCAAATTTGTCGACACCAAATTTGTCGACACACCAAATTTGTCGACACACCAAATTTTTCGAGACAGGAATTATTCGAGACAGAAATTATTCGAGACAGAAATTTGTCAAGACAGAAATTTGGCAAGACAAGAAATTTGTCAAGACAGAAATTTGTCAAGACAGAAGTTTGTGGAGACAAAAGTTTGTCGAGACAGAAGTTTGTCGTGATAAATTTGTCGACAAATAATTGTCGACACACCAAATTGGTCGACACACCAAATTGGTCGACACACCAAATTGGTCGACACATTAACTTTGTCGACACAATCACCTCAATTTTAGTCAGGTCAAACACTTTCTGCAAAATATTGTGGTATACCCATAACCACGTATAAGTCTTCACCTCTGACTTATACTTCTCTCTCACTGAAATCAGAACATGCCGGAAACGCTCCCCGCGTCGGGCCACCGATCCACCCGACAGCAAGACCTATCGGCTTCTCGGTCCACCTGTCGCTCCCAATGTGCCTCTCCTCTGTCCAAAAACGACCTCCATACCACTTGCCTGAGATACTCCAGCTGCTTTGCGGGACACGTGTATATGCCAGCACTGTGCGCCATCTGCCTATCGGCCATGAAAGCGATCCCAGGCAGCGCGGCCTATGAGGCTTACCTGAACAGAAATCGGTCCATGAGACGGAGATACACTGGCAACATCACATCGGACACAAGGTCCTTTTTGCACCCTGACTCCCGCATCCTTACACTGCCTGGCACGCAACGCAATCCACCTCGCTACTCGGAGACTAGGAACAAAACGGAAGGCAAAGGAGGACAGCACGGCAGCAGACGAAACACCGCCCCTCGCATCTCCCCCTTCCCCGGAGGAGAGGTGGTATGCACCTCCCCTCAGCGCGACGTACACAGAGGGATTGGTGAGCTGCAGCTATAAGGTCTACGCCACAGAGCCCCATAACAATCTGATCAAGGTTCGAGAGAGGCCCTAACTTCATTTCCTCCCCGTTAGACTTGACCAGCACCGCGGTTCAGCTACTCGTCCGCAGGTGCACCCCTTTTCTGCCGCCAGCAGGTTCAAGAAGCTCCCTCTCTAGCTTCTCAAGAGTGTCTTTGCGGTCGAGCAACCCTCCCATCGGGGAGTGAACGTCAGAGAGGACGGTTTGTTCGTTCTGGAACGTATCCCAAATGCACTACCCAAACTCCTCGAGCAAATCAATACCACCCTGCCCAACGTGTCGGCACCAAAGGACCTCGACGCTTGGTAAAACACGCACTTTGCTCTCGCAGCACACTGCCCCGTAGTCAAGTCCCTGATGGAGTTCGCGAATGCTCCTATCCTCTCCCTAAAGGCTCACTTCGACGTCACAAAGGATAAGATCGCTTTCCCGGTCCATCACATTGCCATAGAAGCACGTACCAAGGACCTCCAACTTCACACGCAGGTGGCTCAAAACCTGCGCGATTACGCTACGGCGCATCACTGACGGGGATCCTTGAGCGCATCCGGACTCCCGTTCTCACCGATGGCACGCCAGTTACCCTTCAGTCACCGCGTTGTCTGTCAGAGCTCACCACAATCTCCGCTCACAAACTATTGTCGGGATCCCTCTTCGACGCAGCTCAGTGTAGATACCAGATTCGGGCTCAGACGATGGACAGGCTCGCTCCGGAATCCGCCCGGACCGTTCTCCTAGCAGGGTCGGTATTTGAACCTCAACAATTCACCGACGGGGCGATCTTACAGGCTAGCCAAGCGCTGGACACTTTACGTAGCAGGACAGAGGTCCTCTCTTTTCTGGGCCCCTCCACATCAGGTTTCGTTGCCTCTGTTCCACGAAGACCCACGCAACACCGAGAAGCTGTCGCTCTGCTTCATTCCGCCTTTATAGTCGAGGCGGAATGTCACGAAGCTCTTTTCGTGGCTGACCCGCAACGCCCAGGGCGCGCCCTACGTTCCAGCAGAACGCTAGGCAACCCCAAGGAAGGCGGGTGGTCTCCGGTGCCCCCCAGACAAGCTTCAGACCCCCATCCCCCCCACCTGGTCTGGGGGCCCGGGGACCCACCTAATTGGTTCTAAGGAGGGGTAGTCTCGGAGGGGGTCGGGGAACCTTGGCACACGAACGACCCTCCCCCTCCCGCTCGCAACCCACAGCTACCACAGACAGCGGGACCGCCCTCCTTCCGCAAACTCTGATATTCTGCCGGCAACCCTCAGTAACCGCCTCGCGGTTACTGAAAATGGACGGTATGACCTGCCCTTCACTCGATCACACAGTTTCTCACCTGCAACGCGAGGACGTTCTAGAACCCCTCGTATCAGAATTTTTGCGCAAAGGCTTAGTCAAGGCGGTTCCCAGACGGCCGAATCTTGTATCTCGCATCTTTGCGGTCTCCAAAGCCTCAAGAGGAGATCGCCTGGTGATCGACCTCAACAGATACATCTCGGTATCCACGTTCCGCATGTCCCACCCGCAACACATACGGGTAGTGCTGAACCCCCCTTTCTGCTTCACCAAGTTGGATATCAAGGACGCCTGCCCGCACATCCCAATTCATCCCAGGTTCCAGAGGTTCCTGGCCTTCAAACTGCGAGGCCAACTGTTTTTATTTTTGGCCCTCCCATTTGATTTCAACCTGGGACCAAAAATCTTTACAACGGTCGCCTAGCTGCCCCTTCGTTTACTCCACCAGCAGGGGATAGATGCGGCCTTCTACGTCAACGACTGGCTACTCAGGGCACCGACAGCACTTCATTGTTGGCGTAACACCCAGACGGCTTGCGACCTTCTCCTCAAACTAGGCTTCCGCGTCCACATGGAAAAATCTGTTCTAGAACCCACCTAGCAGATCGACTTCTTGGTGGTAACATTCAACGGCGCGGCCGGGTTCATCGACCGCTGCAGGGACATGGCCACGGAGATACTTTCTCACGGAACCCTCTTGCTCCGACAGCATCAGAGTTTCCTTGGCATAATAAATTTCCTCACACCTTACTTACGCCATGCTCGCCACTTCTTCAACGAGGTGGTGATCGCAGCACGCTCCCTCCCCCTCTCCCGCAATCCTTGCCGTCTCAACAATCCCTACCGCCAGGCAGCTCAGCACTGTCGCGACGGGACTTTTCCTCATACACCCGTCCCGTTTGTAATACCTCTTCCGGAGCACCTGTGGGCGGATGCATCGGACAAAGCGTGGGGTGCCGTATGCTGCAGCGACCAGCAGTCCTACGGCCGCTGGTCTCCCTGGGAACGCATATCTCCATATTACGGCGAAGGAATCGATGGCCATCATACACGCGCTGGGCGCACGAGCTTATAGGCACCAAACCACAGTCCGCGTGATGTCCGACAACCGCGTGGCAGTAGCCATAGTGAACCACTTGGGCTCCAGCAAGGCCCCGACGGTGCAGAAGTTCGGAGCACAGCTCCTACAGATCCTCCAGCGCCACCAATTCTCTCTCCTCGTGACCTACCTTCCCGGTTCGCAGAATGTTTGAGCCCATCAGCTCTCACGTCTCCTACCGGTAGAAACTGAATGAACGCTGACACCTCAGTGCTTCTCCCGCCTCTCTACCCTGCGCGGAACCATGCACATCGACTTCTTCGCGCATCCGAGGAACCACAAGCTCCCACTATTTGCAGCTCCGTTTCCTCACCCGCGAGCGGCTTTAGTGGATTCTCTCCAATTCTACTGGAATCAGTGAAAAGAAATATACCTCTTCCCTCCATACAACCTGATTTCCCAAGTGCTCCGCAAACTCGAGACGTACCGCTACAGCGGCGTCCTCGTGGTCCCCGACCACCCCAACTCACTGTGGTGGCCCACGGTCGTCTCGTCTTTCAACGAACTTTCGCTCGATCTTGACGTGTCCCAGCGCATCGAAGGCAGGGAGGTCCCTCTAACATCACTACCCTTCTCGCGTTATCTCGCATTCAATTTTTTCAATCTGTGTTCACGATTAAATTCAATAGCTCGTTGGCGGACACCCTGGTTAACACACGCAGGCAGTCCACACAACGCCAATACCAAAGCGTCTGGACTCGTTTCCAAACGTGGCTACGCGCCAAGCAGGCGTAGTCCACCAGCCAGTCCACCCTCATGACGTTCCTGCTCTACGCCGGCAAGCAGAAGCGGCAAAACTCTCGTACGGTTCTGGTCTACAGGAATGCGCTACACTAGCCCCTCTTACGTGGCTTTGGCGTCGCGACCCGCGGGGCGATCTTTCAAGAACTGGCTTAGGCCCAGTCTTACGAGAATCCGCCACAATGACGTTCCGTGCCGCAGTGGAAGCTCGAGCTGGTGCTCGACATGCTCGCCTCTCCTCGCTTCAGTACTCAGACGACGTAAGTTTGGGCACTCTTTCAGAAGACTTTGTTTCTCGTCGCGCCCTCAGCAGGCAACAGGGCCTCTGAAATTGCAGCCATGTCACGCACGGGACTCCATTTCTCCACGAACCCTCCATGCGCGCTCATCCTGACCGCTGACAAGTTCCTGTACAAAAACAAGACCCTCGCCCACACGCCACCGCTCATCTCAATCGCCTCACTGTTACCGGATGACCGGGCACACGGCATGTGCCCCATGACCACACTGAAAGCCTACATAGCACGATGTCCATCGCACAAAGAGTTTTTGTTCATCCATCCTACTTCCGGCAAGCCTCTCAGGGCGTTATGGGTGGGGCACTACATCTGCTCGCTTATCACTGAGGCCACACTGCATGCCTTCACTAAAGCTCACGATGTCCGCAAGTATGCCTCGTCTCTCTCTTGGACGCGTGGAGTCCCGCTCCAAGACATCATATCCAAGGCCTTTTGGTGGTCGCCCCCGCGTATTCGTAGAGAAGCCCAACCTCTCTTTTGCTTCTCCTTGGGAACCAGGTAGATAGTCGTTCTCGCCTCATACCTTTCGGACACCGCATCCGCTGAGGCCAGCACCTCCTCTACGTAGCAAAGCCTTCAGGTTACGGATTACGAAATATGTATTTTCTTATCCTACTTGCAGTACAACTCTGTTACCATAGGTGCTAGCTTTTGTACACATTGTTGGTACTGGTATATTTAGAATTTATTGCCTACCGGACGGTTCACCCACCCTCTCTGGAGGGCAATATGTATTGATCACGTAACTACTCTATGGTTGCTCATGGTCACGGCCCGCATTTTGCTTTTGACCGCGTCGAGCAAGTATGTTCTCTGCCGTTGCCATAACGCCAAATTTGTATTTACCCATACTTGAATATTATTTGGGCCTCAAGTTCAGGGCCGCATATTAGTTTGCCGCTAGGGTCTAGCTTTTTGCTGTTGTCGACAATTCTTGTACTCGCTAATCAGTACAGTCATGACCACCATATATACAAATGTGTTAGCATTCCCTTCCATGACAAGCGCTTCTTAGGGAACACCCAGGTTATGTGCTCTTCTGGCATCGGTCAGCTTGCGCTACATGATGGTATTTTCTATGCAAACCATATGGCTTTTACGAGTGGAAGAGAATATAACTTTTGTTATCTCGATACTCTCGATAAAAAGCTATTTCTCTGTTATGAGTAAGAGCCATTTGGGGCATCCTCCTCCCCCTGCTATCTTAACTACGCACCAACGTCTCCTCACGGAAAGCAACTTCGCTAGCTATCATGAATGGTGGGGTAGCCCAACCCTCGCTGTTATAGTAAGGAGGGGGTTGGGGGTTCAGCTGGCAGACGGTTGAACGCGCCACTCGCTACCTGGAAGACATTAAGACCGACAGGCGCAAGACGCCACGCGCCGCCAAGCGGCTAAAAGTTTCTTTTTCCTAAAAACTCGAAGACAGTCAAGGAACTTGAAAGTTTCAAGATTCCCGAGAATGTTTGAAAGACATAAACGTCTAAATCGGTCGAAAACTTCGTTCAACGGATGTTAAGATTTAAAGGATTCAAGAATTTAACATTTATTTAGGTATAATGACATGTTGACAAAATAACAGAACTATCAGAATACACAGATGAGACCTACCAAGTCTTCGTCAGCGTGAGCTGTTCAGAAGACAACATTTGCTACTTAGGTGAATTTAATATTAACTTAAAGCTAGGGTTGAGGAGTAAAGACCAACCGATGGACATTGTTGGAGGACATCCTCTACTCTCCAATTTTTAATATGTCGAGACAGATGCAAGCATTATATTGGACAATTAATTTCAAGAAAAATAAGCAGAGTAAGTTGGATCTCCGACCTTTACTTTATCATGACTTTTCACTGTTTCAAGTAACACTTACTAAGCTTGAGAGCAGAAAATGTCCAACGTGAGGCGGTCTATTACATTACTCACATTTTGTTTGGCGTACGATGGCGCCAATTTGAAACTAACTGCATAGTTAGTATGACATATTAACATATGCACACGGGAAATGAATTTTTCAATGAGTCATAATCGATGGGTACACTAAATGAATGGATTTTTACATGAACAAGATAATTGGAAATTTGAGCATATAAGGGGAGAAAAAAAATAGAATGAAAGCATCTATAAGATGAAATAATTAAAAATAAATAGTTGACTCGGTAAATTGCGTAACAGAAGTTAATTACAATTCAAACAGTTCCTGCAGGTACCTGTTCAAACAGGTATAATTTTATTTTACGTTTGAAGGTAGCAATACTTCTGCCCATCCTTATATCTATGATAATCAAATTCTAGGTTCTAGTAGCTCTGTATTTTACAAATAGTTGATACTGTGTTGACGAGTTTCGGGGAATTTGCAAATCCGCTTTGTTGAGAAGATCATACATATGATTATTTCTAATGAAAAAACTGTTATCAATGTAAGATAAATGATTCAAAGCTTTTTAGACAAACACTGTAGTGGAAAAGTTAATGATTTGACACAGTGGGAGAATGTTCCATTGACAAAACAGAGAAAACATGTGGTCACGTCTGCTAGCATGTGATAGTGTTCTGATGACACGCTTTTGACTACGAACAATAGGTCTTCAGTTTGTTCTGTAGGTAGACGCATACACGTTTACACAATATGTCAGAGAAGGATGAATAAGGCTACAGTACAAAAAACTTTAGCAGGAGCGGTTAGACAATTTCTAATTTTGTATAGGATGCCACACGATTTGGATAATTTCTCGGCAACAAATGAGACTGAATTTTTCCAGTTAAGTCTCTAATCTACCATTACACCAAGAAACTTTGTTTTTGCTACATATGTCACCTGTTGACCGTTCAATTTGACTTGTGGGTTGGGAATGGGTATCATCCTCCTGGAAAATATCCTAACCTGCGTCATGTCAACATTTAGTGTCAGCTTGTTGGATGTGAACCGGATTGAAATGTGAAACCATTGATTATTCATATTAGCAATAGTATCATTGAGGTTTTTCTTCGTCGAATAAACTGTAGTATCATCTGCAAAAAGTACAAAGGATAACCTGTTGCTACTGTTTATAATGTCATTAATATATATAAGAAAGAGCAAAGGCCCAAGGATCAACCCTTGCGGAACTACTATTTTTAACGTATTGGCAGATGATGATTGTTTATTACAAGTCACTAGGGGTTTTATATCTAGAAAATAACTTTTTATCCAGCTCTTATTGATGTCATCCACGAATGTTATCAAAATTCTCTTATAAAAACGTCTCTGTAGTGTTTTCTCTTCAGGATTCATTCTAATAAAAAGCAGAGCGCAATGCAAAACCATATGGCTCCTACCCATTACAGAGAAATAGTTTTTTATCAGGAGTATCGAGATAACAAAAGTTATTTTATGACAGATGGGAAGCTTTGAGGTTATAGCTACAAAATTTAAAAATGTTTTGAAAGATTTAGGGTCATAAACGAATGGGTAATTCTGGAAAGCTGCTTAGTCACTCAATTATAAAAAATTACAAATGTAACAATAAGATATCATGCAAGAATTGGCAAATTGTGTTACTTCAGAAGGCCGAAACTGATGGACGGCAGGATGGTGCAAGCTGCAGCTTTTAACTGTTTAACGGGCCGAGCACCTCGGTTATTCAATCGAATGCCACTAGAAGTCCAGGAGATAAATCATAGCCTGCATTTGTCAACAACAGCAATAATCTTAAAGTTCAAAGTGGATTACGTAATTGTACCACCAGTGGCACCCGTGCATGCCTTTGAAATTTGCCACATAGAGAACAATAACTTACGCTGCAGTAAACCCATTCACACTAATCTCATGAAAAATGGTCTATTACTTGATGCAGCACTAGTTGCTGGTTTGACGTTTAGTACCGGAAGGACGCCGAATTCAGCGCGCTAGGAAGCCTCTTCTTTATTCTCTAATCCAATTTAATCTAGCCCTTTAGCACAGAACAGCCTAATAGCCCGTCGAGGCCAGTGTCAGCAACAGGGCCAGATAGCTTCTACCAGTTCACCTCCGTTGCATCATATCTAGGTGCCGGCCCCGCCATCAACCAGTGCGTCTCACAAAAAAGATATTTAAAGCGCTCTCAAATGTCTCGTACTAATGTCCCTCTCTGCGGCAGAAATGCAAGGAGGACCTGGTCCGGCGGCGGGAAAAACGTCGTCGAGAGGACGACGCCCGCGAGCGAGCAGAGCAAGATCGCGCCGAGAAGGCTGACCGTGACACGCGGCAGCGCGCACTTCATGACGTCACTAACGACCAGACCAACACCGAGGTGATGGACCAGTTGGTGCAGCTCATCAACACTGGGCAGGTGTTCGACGTGATGGGTCGCCGCAGGAGACAGCCGAAGAGTGCCGGTGAGTGAGGGCAGGAGGTATTATTTATCTTCGACAGGGCAGAGGGCTTGGTAGCTTTGTGCGTAGTACATCACTGTGACCTTGTAGCCGGGGTGTTATTATCTTGCTACCGTATCCACCGCGTGTCGTAGAAGGCGATTAAAAGGGCCCTTCTTAGCCGGGAGCAGAATTGTGCTACCGAAACCCCTGCGTGTCGTAAAAGGCGACTAAAAGGGGCGGGGCGAAGGGGCTAGGAATCCCTTTCTCTGTAAGACCCTTAGGGTCTTCGGAGACGGCAAAGACGCCTCTCCGAACCCTATTGTTAAGGTGGCTGAATGTGCGTGGCTGTAGTACGAATGAGGTAAAGAGGAGAGAGATTGGTAAGGTGTTTATGAGGAGGAAGTTTGATGTGCTGGCGCTGAGTGAGACGGAATTGAAAGGTTAGGGCAATGTGAGTTTGGTGTGGTAAGGGGAAGAAAGTCTGATGGGGAAGAAGGTTGAGCACGAGAAGGTGTGGTCTTGATATTGAGTGATCGGTTAGCTAGTAGCGTTACCGAATAGAAGGAGGTGTCCTCGAGATTGATGTGGGTGAAAGTTAAGTTAGGCGTAGAAAGATGAGCATTTGTGAGTGCTTACAAACCTGTCAGCAAGAGGAGTAAAGAGGAGAGGGAGCAATTCTGGACTGACATGAGTGAGTGTATTGAGAGTTTTGGAGGTCATTTCAATGTAGTTGTACCGGGTGACCTTAATGCGAGAGTTGGAGATGTAGTGGTGGAGAATGTGATAGGAAGGTATGGCGTTCCCGGTAGAAATGACAGTGGAGAAAACCTGATAGGTCTGTGTATGGAGCAAGAGTTGGTGGTCGGGAGCAGTTTTTTCAAAGAGCGAGATATCCACAAGTACACATGGGTAGGAATGGCCCGTGGAGCAGTGGTGGAGAGAGCGCTGATGGATTTTGTGCTGATATCAAGGAGAGTGGTGGGGAGGCTGTTGGATGTGCGGGTGTTGAGAGGGGAGAGTGTCTGACCATCTGCTGGTGGGAGGTAGATTAAGAGTAGAACAGAAGTTAAAAGGCAACAAACGAGTAGGAGGAGGAAGAGAGATAGTGAAAGTGAGTGGACTGAATGTGAGAAGTAGAGCCGAGTTGTTCCAGCAGGCGTTGAGGGAAGAGTATGAAAGCGTGAGAGAAAAGGACCTGAGAGATGTGGAGGAAGAATGAAATGCGTTGCTGAGATGTGCGAAGGTGTGTGGGGCGCGCCGTATGGGCGGGTACAGAAGGGAAGGTTGCGAGTGGTGGAACGAGGAGGCCAAACTGGCGGTGGTACGGAAAAGAGGAGCGTTTGAGGAGTTGTTGCAGGTGAAGTCGGTGGTGACTTATGAAAGCTACAAGAAGAAGAGAAACGAGGTTGTTTCAGAATCTTGAGGAAAACAAAAAGATGTTCTGAAAAAGAGGTGAGATGGGTGAGAAAGGGAGAGACCGAGAAGGAGGAAGTGGTGGAAGATGAAAATGGCCAGTTGTTGTTGGAAAGTGATGATGTACGGAAGAGCTGGGCTGAGTATTTTGACGAGTTGTTGAAAGTCGAGGATGACAGAGAGGCTGACATTGTTGCTGTGGGTGGTGGTGCTTGTATGCTAGTTTTGGGAGAAAGACTTGTGGCGCACATTACCAGGGAAGAGGTGCTGGAGGCGGGGGAGGTGATGGAAGCAGAAAAAGCCCCTGGTGTGGATGGCGTTGCGACCGAGTGCCTGAAGAAGGGTGGAGTAACGATTGAGGAATAGTTGGTGAGGTTACTGAACTTGTGTTTTGTGACAGGCGTGGTACCGATTGAGTGGCGCAGTGCCTACATTGTTCCGCTATATAAGGGCAAAGGAGATGAAAATAAATGCTGCAACTCGAGAGATATCAGTCTGTTATGTGTAGTTGGTAAGTTGTACAGGAGAGTACTGATCAAAAGGATTAGAGACTATACGGACTGCGCAATTGGGGAGGAACAGTGTGGCTTAAGGAGTGGTAGAGGGTGTACCGATCAGATTTTTGCAGTGAAACTGGTCTGTGAGAAGTACCTTACCAAAGGAAAGATATGTTCTGGGCCTTCATGGATCTGGAGAAGGCATACGACAGGATTGACAGGAAAGCGCTGTGGAGGGTGTTGCGTTTGTATGAAGTGGGCGGACATTTGTTGAAAGCGGTGCAGAGTTTCTATGTTTGCAGCCGAGCATGTGTCAGAGTGGGGAGCGAGGTGAGTGATTGGTTCACAGTAAAAGTGGGACTGAGACAAGGCTGCGTGATGTCTCCCTGGCTGTTCAACCTCTATATGGATGGAGTGGTCAGGGAGGTGAACGCGAGTGTGCTGGGTCGTGGCTTGGAACTGTTGGAAACGAATGGGCGGAGTTGGCAGTGGAGCCAGTTGCTATTTGCGGTTGATACGACCCTGGTTGCGGATTCAGAGGAGAAGCTATGTAGGCTAGTGTCTGAGTTTGGTAGAGTGTGTGAGAGGAGGAAGCTTCGAGTAAACGTGGGTAAAAGCTCTTGGAGGAAGTTTAGTGATTCAAGTATCTGGGCTCCCATGTGGAGATGACTGAACTAGTGGAAACTGAAGTGAAGGCGCCAGTGAAGAAGGGGTGTAAAGTGTTGGGTGCACTGAAGAGTGTAATGAGCTGTAGGACGTTGGGATACAGACACTAGGCCGCATCCCCCAGAAAGGGGGGTGGCCGACGGCAAGGCGCACCTCACACCCTCACACGCTCACACCTTAGCCCCTTTGTGCTAAAGGGTCCGGCCGGTAGCCCCTCACTAACACTCTGGGTCCCGAATGCACCGAGGAACCGTCGTCAGCAGCAGGGCCCGACAGTTTTCACTGGTTTACCCCCGCCGCGTCATAGTGGCCGGGCCCCCCCCACCCACGCCATCCCGACAGCGGGATGCCAAGGGCGGGGAAGCACATCA
>SDVV010023974.1:0-12663 GCA_016164225.1 Gammarus roeselii
TATTCCCTGACGCGTTTAGCTATCATTAGCTCATCAGATGGAAAGTCTCAAACAGAATTTTTACATTAACAACTACTGAAATTTTGGATGTTATATAGTACTGGTGAGTTACTATGCTACGGAAAAGAGTCTTGAAAAAATAAAAAAGATACCACTTTCTTGGTTGCTATGGTAACCAACATAAACACATGCTAAATTTATAAATAAACTTTCTTCGGAAGTCACTAGTGCAGCCGTGAGGAATGGTAACTTCAGACGCTGAAAACGGGAGGGGGGAAGCTTACAATCTTCACCAGGTAATAGGTGTCTTCAAAGTTCATCGAAACCAAACTCTTCTTAGCACTTGACTTCACTCGTGAAAACTCCCTGACGAAATGTTAGTAGTCCAAAAGGTCATAATGACCGATGACCCATTCATCACGAATCCAAACAGCAGAACCTAGGTCATAATGACCGATGACCCATTCATCACGAATCCAAACAGCAGAACCTAGGAAGAGCTTCCTCCCAGCTCTGTTGCGACACTCGCTATTCGTCATTCCGACATCCGCATTTTTAGAAAACCCACCTTCTCAGGCCTTGGCATGAGCTTCTGTTCCCATACTCCTCTCAAATACAGGATCAACAACATTAAAACTTTTATTCATAGAGCATATAATCTTTCTTCCACATATTTGGATTTTCACCAGAAAATTGATTTTTTTCGAAATTTTGTCACCAATAATAGCAACCCGTTAGTCCTTTTCGAGAAACATGGCAGCGCTTGCATTAACAAGATTTATTCTATACCTGAACAAATACTATCTGTCCTAAGGGAAACAGTTTTTTCTAGCTCTACCGTATTACGGCCCAAATTCTTTGACGCTATATAACAATTTACATAATAACCTTTCCAAATTCTATCCCCAAATCCAATTTAACTTAGCTCTAAAAAAAATCATTTACTATTGGATCGCTGTTCCGCTTCAAAGATACCGTTTCTTCTGATGTGCTTTCCAGCGTCATATATTGCTTTACATGTGACAGCTGCCAAGCTTCCTACGTTGGAAGCACTAAGAGAACATTTCGGGAATGAGTGGATCAGCACCTTGGTATCTCTAGTAGATCAGGAACCACTTACGACGGTCATTCACTCCATTCCCCGCAAGCATGCTAAAGATTATAAGTAGCCACTTTGAAATCGTAGACCAATCACGTAGCAGCTCTAACTTACTCATCCTTGAATCTCACTGCACATCCTCCAATCCAAACCTTTCCTTAACTTCCCTCAATCATCTACAAAACTTTACACAGTTCCTAGTAGCCAATCAGAGCTTAGCCTTCCTCGACCGGACACTACTTATACTAGGACTAACACTGTTTCTCAATAACATCGCTTCTTTTCTCCTTGAAGAGTTGTTGGCACTTGCATGCTTGCCTATCATCAACTTTGGGATTTTTGTGTACTTGGTTTCCAATGTCTCTTATTTTTTCCCTGCTTTTCCAATGTAAATTGAAAATTCCAGATCTATCTCAAGGGGAGATAGAGAAAATTATAGAAATATACGACTCAAATATGAGTATTCTGAAAACCACGACGACGACGACTTGACACACACTGACCCGGTCTTTCGTTATGACAATGTTGAGGACAGATATGATGAAGGGCCTACTGAAATTTGTCCGACAGCACATTCCACGACTTTCGTAGGGTCTCATGTAACTGAACAGGAGCCATTCTCATTACCTGACAGTTCTAACAACCAATACATTAACTTGGACGTTGTCCAAGAACCTACGAGTGTTACTATGTAAGCTGTTGTAGAGCCAATTGTCGAGGCCATTGTTGCTGAGGTTGAAGTCACAGAGGTGAGTCACGAAACACCCACTTCTGAAGCCACTATCAGCACTCGTGTCCTCCAGAAACCCTCAGCTACTGACATTGCTGAAAGTGGTTCAAACAGCGGCGTGACGGACAAAACGCCTTATACAATATTTTCTGGAGAGGTGCTTTCTCAGCGCTCATCCATGAGAGTTGAAGGACTAGGAGTTAGCCAGACCACTCACTATGAATCAAGTGATTCAGACAATGAAGACATCCTTACTGAACTTCAATATCCTCTACCCAACACTGTAAGGGTCAGACAGAAGAAAGCTTTACCGAAACAGGCGGTGAAAGGAAAATGGAAAGAAGCAGCCAAGGGAAAGGGCCGGCCAAGGGATAGGGCCGGCCAAGGGGAAAGAGCCGGCCAAGGGAAAAGGGCCAGCCAAGGGGAAAGGAGAGGCCAAGGGTCAAGGAAAAAACATGGTTCAGGTTCAAGAAGAAGTTCCGGATCAAGAAGTTTCTGTTGAGGACGTTGACGAGGAACAGCAGGACGCAGTACAGCAGCCAGAAAGTGTTTCTAAAATTAGTACCAGAGATAATCTGGCAACCAGTAGACGCAGAAGCAATACTTTTGGATCCCCTGCTATTCAATCCTGTGGACCCTGGTCCGCCAGCTGACGTGCCAGAGCATTTCATTGAATTTTAGGCGGTGGAGCTATTTCTACCCCCTAGGTTCTGTGAGACGACGGCTGAGCACACGAACAGCTAAATGAGGAAGGTTCTTGGCCTGGCCGCCCATTACCCGATGAGGATACTATTGTAGCGTTGGACTCTGACGACGAGACCCTAGAAGTGCATGTAGAGGAGCCGCAGCCGGATGTCCATGTTCCTGAAGAACCAGTGACACCTATTGCAGAGGCAGATACGCCTGAGGATCCACAGGAAGATACCCCTCTTCTGGAAGTACCTGTGACACCTACTGCAAAGCCACGTCGCGTTCCAAAGATGCGAGGGATTCCAAAACCTCCGAGACGAGATCCGAGCCTTCTTTGGTATTCTCCTGCCGCTGGGCATACTTCCTCCGCATAGCCAAAGGATTTCTGGGGCTACGACAAACCGACACGGAATCCCCTGATTGCGGAGGCAATGTCGCACAAACTGTTTGAGACCATTCTGCGTTCTTTCACTTTTTCTGACTGTGAGACCTTGCCTCCCAAGAAGCATCACCTCTTCCCCATTGCTCGGTTGCTATTAATCATCGACGCCTTGTCTGAGAGTTCAGCCAGACTCTACAAGCTGGAATCGAGAGAGTTGGCAATCGATGAAGGCGGGATGCCTTTCAAGGGGATGAGTTTGTTGCGGCCGGATAACCCAAGCAAACCGCACAAATATCACATAAAGACGTAAAAGCTTGTTGAGACGGTTACTGGCTACATTTGCGGTTTGATTGTGCACTTACTTGATCCGGTATCTGCGCAATGTCATGGGAATTGACTGCACAGGAACATGCCTTGAAAATCACAATCAATTAAAAGCTTTTCTTCGTTGTTCCGGTAGGACATCAAAAACAAAAGCACTCAAGATGGATTGTTGACCAGATAATACTTCCGGGAGACTTCAGGGCAGCTGTTTTAATCGATAAGTAGTTACTATGTTGTTACTATGTTGACAGGTGAACATCAAACTCGTCCTGTAGAACCTGCACTGTTCACTCGCCGAGGTAAATCGCGACCCAAAGAAAAGTTGATGAATAATAGAGCCAGCCGATTCAAAAAACCAGCCGTGTCTTTGCCCACAACAAACACATGGGCGGAGTGGACAAAAATGACCACATGGTAGGTAACTATTCCATGTGTCGCACGAGCCGCAAAATGTGGAAGAAGCTTGCCTTTTATTTCATAGGTCACGCAGTCATCAATGGCATGGTGATATATAGAAAAAGGTACTCTGGCACGTACCCGGTGGAGCGATCTGGTCACAAAAGTTCAGGTTTGCCCTCATCAACTCCCTTCTCTCTGCGGATCGGCCTAACACTCCAACGTACAGACCTACATCCAAACACCAACCAAATGATTCTAGAAGTGCAGGATGCCAGATTGGGTTAGCGCGTAGACTACAAGGGATTGATGGCTCATATATGACAGAGAGAAGATGATGATACACAAAAGATATAGAAGATGACAACAGTATAGGAATGCTAGGTAAGTTCACATTGTTTTTTTGTTGATTTTATGCTAATATATGTCCATTCATTCATTATTTTTAATGTTCTGGGTGAATTCTGGTATTGATGCTTTGCCTGTGTTTTTTCTTATTCTCATTATCTTATAAAAATTACACCATTGCAGCTACACTGTTGGGTATAATGGACTATATTTGGCTATAAGCACGTTATTTACAATAAAAACGCATTTCTCTATTTTTTTTTTCAATCAAAAGATATAGGCAAATGAAAGCTTATTTTTTTCGACTTTTTTCATAATTGTGACCAAACGCTGCGTCTTTGCGAAAACTGTCATGAGATCGATTCGAAAGAGCGCTGAAAAACCTATGAGTTCACCAAGATCGTTCATCTTTAAACCATAAATCAAAAATTCGGCCAGAAATTTTCGATTATCAAAAATGTACGATTTTAATTTTTTTTCGAAAAAATAACGAAAAAAATCCGAAACGAAATCCAATTGCACCATTGGAAAGAGCACAAAATCTACATAATTTTTGCTGATACAGATTTGTTGTATGTCTTCAAACATAAGAGATACGGATGTGTAAATTTACCCAAAAATCAAGGATGTTTCTGAAAAATAGCAGAGGCTGTAAGGGTTAAACGAATGACATTATTCCGTCGCTGAACAAGCTAGCTTTGTTTCTGAAATGAAGACTTTCATGCTTGATCTGAAGACATTCGTCCTTGAACCGAAGATTTTTGAGCCGGAACTGATCAAACTCTTCCCTGAGCTGGGGACTTTTGTCCTCAGTCATCGCTGAACCAAGAATCCCAGACTCTGAACTGTAAGGTGTCAACAGTTTCTTGGCTTACCAGCAACGACAGATCGGTCGTGTGGAAGGAAGCTGGAGACTGCGGAAAGTTCCGCGTAGAGGCCTCCAACAGATGCAGTGTTACGTATTGAGGGATGTATAGCGTTGCAACTAAAACAAACCACATTTTGAAAATAAAACATCGGTATACAAATAGCTGTATTGTATATCCATGAGTTTAATGAATGTTATTTAATTGAAATTGTGTATAATCTTACTGGAGCACTATCTGGTTTTTATTGGTCAAATATCTCGACAAATATCGTTGTCATGTTGTATTTTGTCCTTTCAGTCTCTGTCCCTCATAAAGACCTGACCCACTAGGCCAATCGACAGTCAGTACAACGGGCCAGAAGTCTATGTGTTCAAAAATCCTTTATTTATGGAAGCTTTTAAACTGGCTCCATACAATAGCAATTGACCATTTAAGTGTGTACAGATTCATCAGGGGAGAGCTATGTACTTCCATGATATATTGACAATTGTTAATGAACACCTACAATTTGACCTAAAATATTAGCTTCATATACGCAAAGAAAGTTACGTTTATTTTTTTCTTCAATTGTATAAGGTTTGAAGTATAAAAATTCTTAAGTAGGTTGGTTCCTCTGATGAATCCTTTTCTTTTTTTTCAACACAAGTAGATCAGGTTAACTTAAAGAATATAGAAGTAGTGAAGCTCCACTATATAAACGCCCGCTTAAAATGTGAAGTCATTTGCTCCATAAGTCAATGAGGAGACAGGATACACTTTTGTAGAAATATGAAATGGATCAATCTATGGTACCTACGCTCTTAAATCTGCCGTACAAATTAGATTCTTTGTTCATTTTCTTAGCACTAATTACCATAAATATTACAAGTTTTAACATCACTGAAATATATCATGTAACTGTTTGAACAGTTCTACACCATTTTCTTTCAAAATTGGTCCCGAAGTCTCCGAGAAGATGCCTCCACTGTTTATTTTATAAGGCCCGCAAAAGATAGAAAGACCTCTGGCCCCATCACTCGCCAAAGGTTGTGACATCCAACCATTCTGCTGCTGCCTCCGGCCCAGCTGGAGTTATAGCCTACCTTCTCTACCTTAGCAAAGATCGATCTATAACTCCCCGAGTTCATAGGATTACAAGATAATTGTACACTCGAAGAGTTGCCACGTTGCACAGCGAGTCCGAGCCTTTGTTTAGCCAAAACGTTTAGCTAGGGTCCCCGGAGGCGGCAGAAAGCCGTCGGCCAATGTCGTGGATCAGGAGGCTGCTGGACTTGCCGATAACGCCGGTCGTCTCGATAGTGTGGGGCTCATCAAGGTAGCGGTCACGAAGAAATTAATATTTATGTTTTTTTGTTCTCTTCCGCTTTGGCAGCCCTGCTAACCTCTCAAGAAATGCCAGGTGGTTGACTTGTCGCAAAGGTGTCTACGCAGGTGCAATCCCAACAAAAGTTTTTCCTCTAGAGAATGAAAAGACTGTAACGCCGTCAGGTCGCTTGCCGTCGCCTCGACCGATGCCGGACCAATGCATCAGTACATTTTTATTGCCCATGTAACGAAATGAACCGAAAAAATAACAAACGAAACCCAATTTCTAAATAATGCAATAAAAGGTTTGTTGCAAATTTCTGTTCAAGTTGTTTCGCCTATTTCAGGTTACTCGTTTAGAATACTGGATGACTGCCTACGATGATTAACTTTTCGAGAAATTGAGGGAGTAGTTAGTCTTTTTATATATTTTAACAACCTGATAAAAGAGCGACTTCCAGCTCTACTGCAGTACTGCCCTTGCTTCACTACGTGAACTAAATAACTGAACTACGTGATGTATTAGACTAGGAAAACCATTGGGAATTTGGGCCGTCCTAATTTATGAAGATATGCATGCCGGGTGTTGCTAATGAAGCGCGTAATTTGATTAAAGTGCGAGATTGTATTTACGGTTATTTTGGTCACTCTGAAAAAAATATGATAAACTTCATCTGTCGGAAAAAAGATATGACAAACTTCATCCGTGTGTATAGTAATAGTTACCTTTATTTGAAATTTGGGAGCGTTCAATTAAATATTTAAAAGCGATTCTCATGGTGCCTCTCCCTAAAGAAGAGATGGCTGCATTTTCCTACATGTTTTAAGCCTCAGTGTCCCAGACCTTTTAGCTGCTAGCCCACTACCCAAAGTGAGTGGACCGTATGAGTTCCCTTATTGCCTGTGGCCTTTTAGACAATAAGAAAGGGACAGATATAAACTGACAAAGATCTATTATAAGAAGATTCACTGCCCGTCCACTGTCTACTATACTACAGGATAGACAATAAGTAGGGGAAAAGAATAAACTGTCTGCCATACTGTAGACACTAAGGAAGGGACAGTAATACCCTGCCTGTATTTCTATTATTGGAAGTGTCGCTGAAGAGTTTCTGAACGTTCACTGTCTGCCATACTGTAGACATTAGGGAAGTAACAGTAATACCCTGCCTGGATTTCTATATTTGGAAGTGCCGCTGAAGAGTTTCTGAACGTCCACTGTCTGCCATACTGTAGACATTAGGGAAGGAACAGTAATACCCTGCCTGGATTTCTATAATTGGAAGTACCGCTGAAGAGTTTTTGAGCGTTCATTGTCTGCCATACTGTAAACATTAAGGATGGAACAGTAATACCCTGCCTGGATTTCTATTATTAAAAGTGTCGCTGAAGATCTTCTGAACGTTCACTGTCTGCCAAATTGTAGACATTGAAGAAGGAACAGTAATACACTGCCTGGATTTCTATTATTGGACTGTCGCTGAAGAGTTTCTGAACGTCCACTGTCTGCCAAACTGTAGACATTGAAGAATGAACAGTAATACACTGCCTGGATTTCTATTATCGGACTGTCGCTGAAGAGTTTCTGAACGTCCATTGTCTGCCATACTGTAGACATTGAAGAAGGAACAGTAATACACTGCCTGGATTTCTATTATTGGACTGTCGCTGAAGATCTTCTGAACGTCCATTGTCTGCCATACTGTAGACATTGAAGAAGGAACAGTAATACCCTGCTGGATTTCTATTATTGGAAGTGTCGCTGAAGATCTTCTGACCGTTCACTGTCTGCCATACTGTAGACATTGAGGGAGGAACAGTAATACCCTGCTGGATTTCTATTATTGGAAGTGTCGCTGAAGATCTTCTGACCGTTCACTGTCTGCCATACTGTAGACATTGAGGGAGGAACAGTAATACCCTGATTGGATTTCTATTATTGGACTGTCGCTGAAGAGTTTCTGAACGTCCATTGTCTGCCATACTGTAGACATTGAAGAAGGAACAGTAATACCCTGCCTGGATTTCTATTATTGGACTGTCGCTGAAGAGTTTCTGAACGTCCATTGTCTGCCATACTGTAGCCATTGAAGAAGGAACAGTAATACACTTTCTGAATTTCTGTTGGTGGCAGTGTTGCTGACCATTTACAGCCTGTTATACAATAGTAAATGAGGAAGGGACAAAAAATAAACAGCTATGAGTTCTGTTACTGGAAAGTTTCTGCCAATCTACTGCATGTGTTACTAGACAGATGGGATAGGCAAAATTCAACAGCCTTGTGTTCTATTATTGGCAGAGTGGGTGACCGTTCACTGCCTGCGATACTCTAAACAATAAGGAACTCCCAGAAATATATTAACTAGAGTTTAATTATTGGAAGAGTGGCTGACCATTAACTGCTGATATCCTAGAATCAAGGAAAGAGCAGAAATTAACGGCCTAGTGATCTATTTTTGGAAGGGTCACTGACCGTACCCTGCCAGCGATACAATGAGCAATAGTCATGGACCGAAGTAAAGTGATAAGAGATCTTTACCAGGAGAGTCGCCAAGCACTGCATCCCATACCACAGACAATAAAGAGGGGACAGAAATGAACCATCGTTAGACTAGACTCTGGACAGCAACGAAGGAACATGATTAATCTAACTGGAGTTTTTGTATTCTAAAGAAGCGCTGACCGTTTACTGCATGCAAAGGTAGACATAGAGAAGAGCCAGCCATGAGCTATCAAGAGTCTAATTATTGGGAGAGTCGCTGACGGAGGCATTTCGGGGAATACAGAGTGAACCAAAATAAACAACCCAATAATATGTTATTGGAAGAGTCGCTGACCGTCCACTTCCTGCAACACTATACGCTAGAAAGAGACATGAAATAAACTGCCTAGTGTTCTATTATTAAAGGAGTCGGTGACCGTCTACTTCCTGCAACACTAGACACTAGGAAGAAACATGAAATAAACTGCCTAGTGTTCTATTATTGAAGGAGTCGGTGACCGTCTACTGCCTGCAACACTAGACACTAGGAAGAGACATGAAATAAACTGCCTAGTGTTCTATTATTGAAAAGGCGGTGACCATTTACTTCCTGCAACACTAGACACTAGGAAGAGACATGAAATAAACCGCCTAGTGTTCTATTATTGGAGGAGTCACTGATCGTCTACTTCCTGCAACAGTAGACACTACGAAGAGACATGAAATAAACTCCCTAGTGTTCTATTATTGGAGGAGTCGCTGATCGTCTACTTCCTGCAACACTAGACACTAGGAAGAGACATTAAATAAACTGCCTAGTGTTCTAGTATTGAAGGAGTCGGTGACCGTCTACTTCCTGCAACACTAGACACTAGGAAGAGACATGAAATAAACCGCCTAGTGTTCTATTATTGGAGGAGTCACTGATCGTCTACTTCCTGCAACAGTAGACATTAGGAAGAGACATGAAATAAACTGCCTAGTGTTCTATTATTGAATTAGTCGGTGACCGTCTACTTCTTGCAACACTAGACACTAGGACGAGACATGAAATAAACTGCCTAGTGTTCTATTATTGAAGGAGTCGGTGACCGTCTACTTCCTGCAACACTAGACACTAGGAAGGGACATGAAATAAACTGCCTAGTGTTCTATTATTGAAGGAGTCGGTGACCGTCTACTTCCTGCAACACTAGACACTAGGAAGAGACATGAAATAAACTGCCTAGTGTTCTATTATTGAAGGAGGTGGTGACCGTCCACTTCCTGCAACACTAGACACTAGGAAGAGACGTGAAATAAAGTGCCTAGTGTTCTATTATTGAAGGAGTCGCTGACCGTCTACTTCCTGCAACACTAGACACTAGGGAGAGACATGAAATAAACTGCCTAGTGTTCTATTATTGAAGGAGTCGCTGATCGTCCACTTCCTGCAACACTAGACACTAGGAAGAGACATGAAATAAACTGCCTAGTGTTCTATTATTGAAGGAGTTGGAGACCGTCCACTGCCAGTAATATCATAGAAACTAAGGAAGGGCAAAAATAATCTGCTCAGAATTCTGGACAGGTTATTTCTGAACAAAGTTCACTGAACGGACAGATATGAACAAAGTTCTATTACTTGGAAAAGTGGCGGCCCACACACTGCCTGCTTTACTAGTCACTAGGAAAGAACTGAAGTGAACGGCCGATTATTCCTTTATTGAACGAGTCACTGACCGTCCACTGCCTGGGGTACTTTAAGTCACTGACTGTCCACTGCCTGGGGTACTTTAAGTCACTGACCGTCCACTGCCTGGGGTACTTTAAGTCACTGGCCGTCCACTGCCTGGGGTACTTTAAGTCACTGACCGTCCACTGCCTGGGGTACTTTAAGTCACTGACCGTCCACTGCCTGGGGTACTTTCAGTCACTGACCGTCCACTGCCTGGGGTACTTCAAGTCACTGACCGTCCACTGTCTGGGGTACTTTAAGTCACACCGTCCACTGCCTGGGGTACTTAAGACAATCAGGAAGGAACAGGAGCATTCCAAGAGTTTCATTGTCGGAAGAGTCACTGCCCGTCCACTGCCTGCGACACTATAGACAATAAGGACGCAACTGCAATAAACTGCCGGGAGTTCAATATTGGAAACGTCGCTGCCCGTCCACTGCCCTGCGACGATGATCACAAAGAACAAAAGCATACCCCCAAAATCATTGATTGTCGGCCAACTGAAATGTTCTTCCATTTACGGCAGTCCTTCATCGACCGATGATTGATCAACTGCAAATGACAGTTCGTGGAGCCGCTCATCATTATCATTAATAGTGCACGCAGTACCATTACAGCACACACTCCAATAATATCACTCCAACTGGAAGAGGGAGCTGACCTTCCCTTAAGGATATCCTCTGCACGAAATAGTGCATACTCGAGTTACGGTTTGTTGAATCGTAACGCTCTTGCTTTTTGAACGGATGCGGCATCTTCAGTTTCTCAGTGAATTGCTTTGAATACAGAATATCTATGACACGCTATCTACATGAGTAAAGCAGAAAACCAATGACACACTGTCTACATGAGTATAGCAGAATACCTATGACACACTGTCAGCAAGAGTATAGCAGAATACATATGACACACTGTCAGCAAGAGTATAGCAGAATAACTATGACACACTGACTACAGGAGAATAGCATAATACCTATGACACACTGACTACAGGAGTATAGCAGAATAACTATGACACACTAACTACAGGAGTATAGCAGAATACCTATGACACACTGACTACAGGAGTATAGCAGAATACCTATGACACACTGTCTACAGGAGTATAGCAGAATACCTATGACACACTGACTACAGGAGTATAGCAGAGTACCTATGACACACTGACTACAGGAGTATAGCAGAGTACCTATGACACACTGACTAAAGGAGTATAGCAGAATACCTAAGACACACTGACTACAGAAGAATAGCAGAATACCTATGACACAATGACTACAGGAGTATAGCAGAATACCTATGACACACTGACTACAGGAGTATAGCAGAATACCTATGACACACTGTCTACAGGAGTATAGCAGAATACCTATGACACACTGACTACAGGAGTATAGCAGAATACCTATGACACACTGACTACAGGAGTATAGCAGAGTACCTATGACACACTGACTAAAGGAGTATAGCAGAATACCTAAGACACACTGACTACAGAAGAATAGCAGAATACCTATGACACAATGACTACAGGAGTATAGCAGAATACCTATGACACACTGACTACAGGAGTATAGCAGAATACCTATGACATACTGTCTACAGGAGTATAGCAGAATACCTATGACACTGACTACAGGAGTATAGCAGAATACCTATGACACACTGACTACAGGAGTATAGCAGAATACCTATGACACACTGACTACAGGAGTATAGCTAAGTTCACCATACCCGCTGTTTCAACTTCTCTCCTTTCGTATTTATTAATTGGGATCGAAGAAATAGTTTTTTTTTTCGAAACTTAACAAGATATTTATTAAGGAAAAATATATAAAATATCTTCCATCAATGTCTATCATTCAAGTTTTCACGTTCTTTTATTAGCCAAATTACTATTACTAATCTATGCATAGTTCGTATCAGCAAGTGAACACCCTCCACCCAGTTGCATCGGTGTAGGTGTTTCCAATAAGCTTTCCTACGGCAGCACATCAGGCCGAGTCATCTAATCAGTCATGCGTTGTGATCGCCTTATTCCGATATCGTCGAAATGGACCTGGATTTGGCAGCATCAGTGACAGGAGTTGGAAATTATTCCCAAGAATCTGTATTATAACAACTCCTAGAAGAGACTCTGGCCACTGATCGGGGAATAGAACAGAGCAGGGATTACGACTCCTAGCAGACTCTGGCCACTGATCAGGGAATAGAACAGAGCAGGGATTACGACTCCTAGCAGACTCTGGCCACTGATCAGGGAATAGAACAGAGCAGGGATTACGACTCCTAGCAGACTCTGGCCACTGATCAGGGAATA
>SDVV010023975.1:0-12662 GCA_016164225.1 Gammarus roeselii
CACTAGGGTGCGTACGTATCAAACGTAATGTTCTAAAGGATTGGAAGCGGAGGTCCGTTTCGAGAAAGCGTTTTTTCTTTTGCGCACTAGCGTGCGTCTGACACTGCTAAAATTTTCACATTTTTTCTAACGTTGAAAGCGTTGTTTCGTTTATTCCTCGCGCACTTAGGCGTGCGAGCCTACTGGAATCAATAATCATCGAGCCCTACGGGGGAGCCTATTATGACTCACGTTGAGGCTCTGGTGGAAATGAGGCTCAAATCAAATCAAATCCGCCAAGGAAGCGTCCTCAGCGTCGCTATTTTATACTCCAAATCGACCAGATAGCGGACATTCTCCCGCTCGACGAAAGATTGCTTTCGTCACAATACGTGGACGACTTACAAATAAGCTACAGGCACCCTAGCCTATTACCAATTCAACAGGAACTCCAGAAATGTCTGAACCTAGTCGGAAACTGGGCCTCCTTGAACGGATTCAGTTTCTCGCCCCCCAAAGCGCACACCTAAAACCAGCTCTAAAGCTGAACAACAATCAGCTAGTATACAAGGAATCAAAATTTCTGTCATGTGTGGGACCCTAAACTCACATGGCGACCTCATACTGCAGCCCTGGAGACCCGCTGCAAAAAAGCAACCGGACTCATCCTCTCCGTAACATTGATATTCGGAGCCGATATAGACACCGGCATGACGTTATTGAGAACATTAATACGCTCGCGCATTGATTACGGAGCAAGTGTTTACGGTTCAGCAGCCAAAACCACCCTAGAACCTCTCTGCATCATACTAAGTAACGCCCTACGTATCACAACCGATGCGTTCCGTTCCACACCCATCGAATCTCTCGACGTGCTTGCTAACGAGCTTCCTCTTCCGGTCCGTAGTGACGAACTCTCACTACAGTACTATTTTAAGACAAGGGGCTACACTATTAGCACAGCACTCGGTGACGTCACCAACGGTCTTTTTAAACGCCTATTTACGGCTAAGAAGAGCATATGCCCACCCTTTCCTCTACGCGTACATAACTTCCTGACTTTGTGAACATCAGACTCAAAGCAATTAAGCCCTCCTTCTCCTATCGAATCTTCAAATAAACACACCAACATGGATGATCAGCCCACCACTGGAAAACCTAAATTTGCAGACGTACCCCAAAGGAACAACCCCAACCAACACGTACCGCCAAGAATTCTCACGACTACTTGATGAACAGTACTCTGAGCACAGTCATTCACTTACTGCTCGGAAACATCGGATGGAGTGGGAGCCGTCGCCATAGGGGAAGGGACCTTGCGTTTGGCCACCCTACCCCACGAGGCCTCTATTCTCTGCAGAGCTGCACGCACTCTAACTGGCCATCTCCATTACTAAAAGCGACCGCCACCCCAAAAGTGTTATATTTTCAGATAGTCTTGAGTGTTCTCACTCGGCTAAAAATTTGCACTTGCATCACCCTGCCTTTGGATAAATGAAACTCGACATATTCACGACGTCCGAGGCGGTCCAGGCGGTCGAGTTCTCCTGGATCCCTGGACACGCGGGAATAAGAGGAAACGAACACGCAGATTCCCTCGCTAAACTGGTGTCTACCCAGCAGGAACAATTCATCTCTATACATTACCGAGACTGGTTCTCGGCCATCAACTCACGTATAACATCACGATGGAACGACTCTTGGCAACAAAGTTGACAAAAGATGCTTGCAGTTGAACCATCTGTGGGAGAATGGGACACCAGGTTTTCTAATAGGAGAGACCAAGTGTTCATTAATCGTCTATGCACGGGACACACGTGGATAACTCCCAACCACCTAATGGACGTAGACATGGTACCGGACGCACCACCATGCCATTGTTGTCACAAAGTGGCAAACGGCGTGAAACGTCTACTAGTAGATTGTGATTCACTCGCAGCAGCCCGACGAGCCTTATTGAGCCCCATGCAACCTGCAGCGCCTGCAGGAAAACTGTTCGCTTTCGGAAAACACAGGGGCCTTTATGAGGTAGTGTAGGGGTAGAGAGGTCCGAATCATCTCTTATCCCGAACTCTCTGTCCTCTCTGCATACTAATTGATAATTTTCAGTTTAACTTCGTGCAGGAAGATGTGCAGAATCAACGGATTGTCGTGCTATGAGACGGAGCCCTCAGTGACTACACGTTGGAGCTCCGGCGGAGAACGGAGGGGCCTGCTACCACTCTACGCGAAACCTACTGCATCTGCAATGAACCTGCTCTACATTTATGTTATGTTAAATTCACTTTGTTTCCGTGTTCAGCATACTTTGTAATTGCGCTAGGCCTACTCTGTACTCGCGTCAGATTTACGCAAATTTACGTGGAATTTAATTTGTATCGGCCAAATTTTCTTTGCAGTTCCGTCAAACTTACTTTGAGGCTCACTCTGTACCCGCGTTAGGGTTACTCTGTGCGTTCGTTAAATTTAATTTGTATCTGTCATTTTTTTATTGTAGCCGCGTAAAATTTACTTTGTACCCATGTCAATTTTACTCTATATTACTTAGTTACTGTGTCTACGTTGAACCTACTCTGAATCTAAGTTGAACCTACTCTTTATCTACGCTGCACCTACTTTGCCACTCTCCAGCCGCCCTACGGGGAGCATGCATTAACTTTGCGTTGAGACTCCGGTGGAAAACTAAATCAAGCAGCTACAACTATGTATCGTTAGACGCCCGCAGGGGCCCTAGGTAGACTAGCGGTGTGTTAGTCTAGTCCAACATACGGTGGGAGAATTTGCGCTCTTCGGGGCGCCCAGTAAATGTCCGAGCAACACAAGGTGTTTTGATTGCTAAATGGTGAAATAATGTTGATCTTGGAGTGAAAGTTTTGAATGGCACTGTGGGTGGAGGGGGCGAGGCGAGTCGAGGCAGTTTTAGGAGAGGGGAGAAGAGTACACTGGCGAGGCGACGAGTCGAGACGTACCTAGGCTCTTTGAGACTACGTGACCCGGGAATATGGGGTACTCGTGGGACCCGCGGGACTCTGGGATCCCGGGGTTTTTCGGGATCCCGGGGTCTTGGAAGGCCAGGAGGAATTTGGGAGACCCACTTGTACCCTTCCGGGGCCCTTTGGGACACCCTTGAGGCCCTTTGGGACCCTCCTGAGAAACTTTGGGACCCGCATGAGGCCCCTCTGAGCCCTGGGAACCCTGCTTTCCTCTCCCCACGCTTTAAAACTCATACACAAAATAAATGTTGATTTGAAATGCTTGAGTATAACGATTAACTATTACAGTCTGCGGATTTCTGGCGCAGAGGGCAAGGGTCGCGTCGAGGCTGGTTGAGGTGCTTCGAGATCGGTCTAAACATGTTGAGGCGAGTAGAGTTGGTCGCGACGAGCCGAGACTGGCCGAAATGATTAGAGACAAGCCGAGATGAGCAGAGACGAGGGGTCTCGGAGGGCCCGGGGAGCTCGGGAAAGCCAGGGTACTTGGGTTACCCTCCGGGATTTGGATCCAGGGCACCCCTGCGCCCCCCCTTCCAACCTTATCCCCTTAAACAAAGAGTGCGATGATAAAAATGAGCAGTTTTTAGCATATGATGATCCTGCCATTCCTTTCCTCTTCACGTTCCACAATTCTGTCGTATGGAATGGTGCTAGTATACTTCTGCGAGAGCTCCCGTTTGTGATTTTGTGGGTAAGCGTTTTTTCAGTCTGCGCTCGCTCGTGCGTGTATGGACCATATGTAATGTCTGGTTGATTTTTGCCGCGTAACTATAAATCTTGTGATGCGTTGCGGTTGGAGTTGATCTGATTCGTGAGGCCGTGGACCTTGTACCAATTTCGACGATACTACCTGTGCGCACTGGCTTACGTATATACTACTCTTTGAGGTTCTGAGGGGGGTGGAGGTGGGTATTCGTTTTGTCTGAGTTTTTATCTTTCTGAATAACGACGATGCTGCCTGTACGCACTGGCGTGCGTACATATTACTCATGAAATTCTATATGACCATTGGCGTCTGACGCGACTAAAATATTCAAATAGTTTAACTTTGACAACGTTGTTTTTCTTGCACACAAAGTTGTGCGAGCCTACTGGAATCCATGATTCCAAGGAGGCCAAAATGAGGCCAAAATCAAATCGGAAGCAGTTGCTGTGCAACCCCTTGACGGGAAGATGTCGTGCCTTCTCGTCCATTCGTAGGACGAGCGCAGCTGTAGCAGGAACCCAGGTTCCTGAGGGTGCGATGCTTTGTTCTGAGTAAGGAGGTTGAATGCTCTGAGCAATATATGCAGGCTTTATAGCTCTATTGCTGCCATCATAAACTCCATGGAAACGTAAAGCTCCCTCACAGCGTCTTGCCTTTTTCACTAAGAGACTGTGTTTATGCCTATCGCTATATACCTACGATTTAATTATATTCTCAGTAACGATATACTCAGTCTGGTGTGTACATTTTGAACCATTTAGTTACCTATCAAAGTTCATTAAAACTGGTCATTTTGTTTTTACAGGAAAATTTTGCTATCCGGATGGGGATCTTCTGATGTAAGTATATTGGGGTGGATGGATGATCATTCATGTTATAGATCATTACCACTTTATTTTAGCATTTTATTATTTCTTATTTCGTGGGTTCTATTCTTTTTCTCTTCTCTTTTCATAGTGATCAATTTTGCATCTGTTCTTATATATAGAGAGATTTGTCGAGACGAGGTGACCCCGGGAAGGGGTGAGTACTCGTGGCACCCGCGGGACCAGAGGGACTCGGGGTTTCGGGAACCCGGAGTACCTGGAAAACTAGGAGGATTTGGGGGACCCACTTGCACCCTCCTGGGGCCCTTTGGGTCACCCTTGAGACCCTTCGGGACCCTAATGAGAAACTGTAGGACCCACTTGAGGCCCCTCTGAATCCTGGAACCTTGCTCCATCCTCCAAAAAATACGGTAAACCTACTCTGAATCTACGTTGAACCTACTCGTGATCTACGTTGTACCTACTCAGCCACTCTTCCATAGCCCTACGGGGGAGTCTGCATTAACTTCGCGCTGAGACTCCGGTGTATAACAAAATCGAACTTCTATTAAGTATTCGACCTTCTTGAACAAACGTGACAGCGGTGTACCACTAAAGATACCTCGTCACACTATTTTAGTGCTCATAAAATCAGCTCTGCAAATAATGATGAAAGATCGATTTTTTGATATGTAGTCATGTTAAAAATGATCCATCCCCCCCCCCCTCCCCTTTATCTAGCCTTTTGAAGTGTGTACTTTTCGTTCGCATGTAAGTTATGAGGGAGTAAATGGTATGCCTTCTTCCCCACACAAATCCCCCCGAAAACTTTGAAACGCATGCCCGCACGAATGCTATAAGCGATTTTTTGTTGAAGTCTTGTTCTTCTCTGCTTTGTCCTCCTCTGCCTTGTCCTCCTCTGCCTTGTCCTCATCCACTTCAATTTCGCATGCTCTGCCTATTTTTCATGCACTGCCCATTTTTCATGCACTGCTCATATTTCATGCACTGCTCATATTTCATGCACTGCTCATTTTTCATGCACTGCCCATTTTTCATGCACTGCCCATTTTTCATGCACTGCCCATTTTTCATGCACTGCCCATTTCGTATAAATGATCTGTCATTTATTTGCCTCCTCAGGCTGCCGGGTTTCCACAGCGACCTCGCGGTCTCCCGATCTGTTCTGGCTGAGCTCAAAGTGGCCATGCACACAATCCACAATCTCGCTGGCCCATACAGTCCGCGGGTTGTGAAAATTGAAGACCCAAAGACCATCACCCAAATAGTCCGAAAACGGAACCGCATCGGCAAGCAGTTTCCAGTGGAAGGCGTGGATCCCATAGACTTGTTCTTTAAGCCGGTGTTCACTAATTTTCATTATCACATGAACAATGATAAGGCCAGACTGACTGTGGAAGTACTGCAAGCGACGATCATAGTCTTCATTAATTTGACAGAAGAAGCTTTGTGGAATGAAGAGTAAGCAGCCTTTGTCAGACATTCATTTCAACGCTAAGGGTTCACTTCCTATTGAAGAGTATTCTTTTTCTTACATAGTCTTGGTAACCTTGTAATTAACCAAGCTCATCTAATTCATTTCTACAGTTACCCATCAATTTGTAATTTTGATAAATTTCCCTTTTTGAAAACTCTTTGTTCAATTTTTTAATGAACTATTTTAAATCTTTCTCATTATGGGGGTACCCATAAAAGAATGTGCTCTGTAATCTCTCACGTGTAGGAGCCTCTTATATTATCAGCTTTTTAAAATCTCTCCAAAGTGATTTATCCTGCACATACCTGACCTGTTATGTTACATCCGTAGTTATTTCCTAAAGTTGTGATACATGTGCCAAACATTTATGGAGTAAATGTATATACAATCCTAGGGTAGACTCTGTTTCTTTCAAGGTCTATATAAACGGCATATTGTCATGACTACGTAAATGTCTCTGGCGTAACCTTATTTATTTACTCTTCTTTATATAGACTCGCCTAACAGGGGAGTCTGCATTAACTTCGCGTTGGGACTCCGGTGGAACTTAGAAGCAAATAATAAATAAATTTATATAGACTGTTCCCTATAACTTTTCTTATGTCTCGACTTATTGAACAGTGGAGAATAGAGACTGTCCTTCAACAACATCCATTGATTGAGGAAGAGGTAGCAGTAAACTTATTCACTACCATTACTTAGGAGTTACTATTAAATATATTTAAGCAGCACATATTCGCTTCATAACCACTTACACTGGCAAAGACTTGGGACTTTTATTCTGTGTTTTGTGACTTTGCCGTTCTATTTTAACCGTGGCATTTTACCTGATGAATTCAAATTGAAGATTTCCTAAAAAAAAATCACAACCTATATATTATTAGAATTGGTTATAACTCTACTTATTGTACGTCAATATGGTTCGTAATTCAGTGTGCACTTCAACAATACCTAACTTGAAACCGAGGTTTTCACTGTGTTAGTGATGTAGGTATATCTGCGGCAGACTCTCTGACCTCGCGTAGTTTGCAATTTCGTTCAATGAGTGTTTCGTTCGCTTTGACATGGCAATTGAATACTTTGTTTTCGCAGCCATGTATTCTCGGTGGAACATTGAATTTGTACAGGTTTTTGTTTTCAATAACGACGGGTAAACTCAACGGCTCGGTGTGTTGGACAATGCCAAGATAAATTTGTATACCTAGATATACAATCAATCCACATAATTTGACATATAATTCTAATTGGAGCAGCTAGTCTTTTATCTAAGATCAAATCTAATCTCAAATCTGTTCGTCACTTATACGTATTCCAATAATGATCGTTCTCTCTTCACCTTGCGAGTTGATTCTACCTATGCCATCATCACTGTTCTGCACACTATCCTACAAACTTTATATCAGAATATGACTTCAAATCCATTTCGAATCTTCTGATAACCATTTGGCTGTTTTGGAATCGCTCGAAACACAGAATAACCTAACCAAAATCCGATAGACATATTTCGCTTTTTTAGAGCTTCGAGGCATCTCATGTTCTCACAAAGCACCAAACTTATCTTGCAAGGTTTTCCTCTGCTTTCAGAGCTTTGGGTTTGCTCTTTGTCGTCCAAACCACCCGACCTCATGCTTTCGCTGCTTCCACAGTTTCAGGGCAGCTCACTTTATCGCCCAAACTACCAAACTTAGTCTTCTGCCACCTACAGTTTTGGAGCGGCTCTCTTCCTGGCTCAGAACATCCGTCGATGCGCCAACTCTCTCCTGTGGATTCTTGCTGATGATGACCTCAAGAACTCTTACCTATTCACCATGATGGAGTGGTACTGGGCTCGAAGCTACTTCAACGTTGCCAACCAGTGGTCTAACCACAGGGACCACATGATAACTCGTTATAATAAGACAAAGAAAGAGTTGGAAGGGCTTACCAACTCCTGTTACGGCGGACTTATCCTCTACGCTATACTTGTTCACACAGGTATATATATGCGTTGTGGTTCAAGTTCGTAACCGTTCGAAGGGCTTACCAACTCCTGTTACGGCGGACTTGTCCTCTACGCCTTACTTGTTCATACTGGTAAATATATGCGTTGTGGTTAAAGTTCGTAACCGTTGGAAGGGCTTACCAACTCCTGTTACGGCGGACTTATCCTCTACGCCTTACTTGTTCATACTGGTAAATATATGCGTTGTGGTTCAAGTTCGTAACCGTTGGAAGGGCTTACCAACTCCTGTTACGGCGGACTTATCCTCTACGCCTTACTTATCCTCTACGCCTTACTTGTTCATACTGGTAAATATATGCGTTGTGGTTCAAGTTCGTAACCAACCGGCCTTCGTTGACGACAACTGACTGGTTCAAAGCGTTGGTGATTCCTAACGATATCGGTAAAATCCTCGTACACCAGAGCACGTATCAATGATTCACAGTTCCCTAGGACGACTGGTGCTGCCAACCGAGAGCTACTGCTCCGTGTCAATGCTGGTGCAGCAGTCCTGCGCATAGTTTGTAGAGATAGGTCTAGTGAATCAAAACTTTGAGAATCGACTTCCGTTCGCGCTGACACACGCAGTAGATCAGCACTGTCACTACTAAGCAGTTTTTCAGCGGCAATATTTTTTTCATTCATTCAAAAATCAAAAGTAGCAAAACTGTAAAAGTCACTTGAATCCCTGAAGTTGTTTGCCTTGCACTATTGCCTCTCTTGTGAACTCATTGAAACGCAATGTGGGGAAAAAAAATTGGCATTGAATTATAATTAGGAATTTTATCCCCAGTGGTTGTGGCTTTCCAGTCCTATTCTTCTCTGTAGAATGTTTGCAATCCGTTTATGGTCATCTAATAATTTTCTTTTGCTCCACCAGACTAGATTCTTATTTCCCAAGCGTGGAACCCAGAGAATGTATGGTTTCGAGTAGCTACAATGAAATTCCTTGATATTCTATTTATAAGCGTGCAATCTTTCCGATTATTGTTTCTATGTGATAATTCTGCCCATTCCGGTTGAATCTAGTATCGGGAGTTCGATTCCGTTTCTGTGTGCTCCCCCTAGACTGCTCCACGTCCAATCCCAGTGAAGAATTTTGCTTTCCGAAAACTGCATGCGAGAGCACGAAGCTGTGTGTTGAAGGCTACAGCAAGATCGAAGTGCCAGCCTCCTGGCTTCGGTCTACCTACGAGAGAGCAACCTCGGTTGCTCTGAATTTGCACTTCACAATCATGGAATGGGCCGGTGAGAGTTCGTTTACGATGTCGTCGCGAACATAGTACCAGAGCTTGTAATAGACTTCTTTCGTGGATGCAAAAGCATTAAATGCTCGTTCACAGGCTGAAATTTGTTGTCAGACGGGAATGTTTGAACGTATGTTTCTATGAGCGTGTGTGCGTGTGTTAGTGCGTGTGTTTGTGCGTGTGTTTGTGCGCGTGTTTGTGTTTGTGCGCGCGTTTGTGTGCATGTGTGCGTGTGTGTACGTGTGCGCGCGCATAGATATATAAATATACAGATATATATATAGATATAGACATAAAGATATATATTTAAATATATATATATATATAAATATATATTTATAGATATGTGGAGATATCTATAGATATATATATTTGTCATATTTTTCGCTCATATAGCGGCTTGCAGAGTAACTGCCACCTGAAAGCCTTCTGTTTACCCACGGCGTTTAGGTATGGGCTGGCCTTCAACCATTTTAGAGGCCGGCCAGATGTCTCACTCGGGGTCAGGTAGTCTCGAACCTACAACCTCCCTCTTGCAATGGACGTCTGTTGTGAGGAGAGCCCGACACTCTACCCACTCGGCCAGAAAGCTGGTGGCCGAGTGGTGATTGTCCGTCAATTAGATATAAATCTTCATTATCCCTTGTAAGACACGAGCATTCAAACACAAATTATCAAAGGTCCAGGAAATTCCACATTTTTATCCATAATTGATGTATAAATGGGTACAGTCACGAGCAAATCTTCGTTTATGGTTAGTCTGTAACCGGAAAAACACATTCGACTCTTCCCTCCTGGAACTTAACTTCATACATCAATTCCTTACAGTACTAGGTGTGGACAAAGCTTCTTAATAGGTTATATTATTCGAATTTCCGACTACTTCCAATATATAGAACTGAAAATGGACATTGAAGATTTCACTTAGTTTGAAAACATGAACGAATTTTCGCTCGCTACTGTACCTAGGGTAAAATCTGCTTCTAGTCTAAGAGGGCAATGCATATTTGTTCTCTTACTCCTTCTTCTAGCATTTATTGCCCATTCTTTGCGTTGCATTCATCGCGTAGGAAAAGGACTCTGCTTCGCTAAATGTCCCCGTTTATTGACATCAGATTCAGAGCTTTCACTGGTTACCGCAACGGCACCACCAACATCAAATACTTGGTGGAAGGGATGTTATGTTTTTCGACGATATTACTGAAGGTATGCTCACAAGGTTTTAGGATTGTACTTTTTGTTTCTTTGATCACTGAAGAAGCTCATTTAGCGTTTCAAATCAAAATATTATCGGTATTATTTTTAGTTCAGTGTTATTCGATTATTTACTATGACTACTTCATAGTTATCCAGTCATCGTGTTTACAGTAGCAGATGACTGTTATAGCATTGTTCAACGACACTTGAGCCCATCATAACTTTGGTCTACGACAAGATTGGAATAGTCTCAAAGAACGCCCACACGCGCAGTTTCAGCCTAAAGAGGGAGGCTCGCCTAGTATGGTCGAATGTTATTGTCGTTTATTGTGGAGTACCGCCCTACGGGGGAGTCTGCATTAACTTCGCGTTGGGACTCCGGTGTAACATTGAAGCAAATAATAAATAAAATTTATTTATAGAGTCTGTTGATCGGAGGCTTAAAGGCGAGACTTTCGCGCACAACATACAAGTAATCCTAGACTCCAACACTGAAATCGACTACATCCTGTATCAACGCCCGGAGGGAGATCTTCCCTGCTTAAGAGTGCTACTGTACAGCCTGAGCGCAAAGTGCTGCCGCATCTTGGCTGCTTACAACGACGCAACAGCTTTGCGCTCGAGAGCAGGCACACCCTGCTTGGTGGGCTGGAAGGCTCACAGCGACACCTACTTGGATAAAGTAAGAGATTGGTCTTGGACCTGGCAAGTAGGTTGATTAGATTGGGTGACTACCTTTTCTCTCAGTGTACAGGTTAGATTTAGAGGTTCTTCTTCCTAGGAGCCCTGACATGATCTTTAGTGGAATCTCCGGTGGAAATGAGTCTTAATTCATTTAAGGGGCCTCCCTCTTATAGGGTGAGAAGTTAATCAACCAAGATATGCTCGTACTCTAATATGTACTTGAATAATGTCTTGAGATACAAACTATTCAGATTTATGAATTGTTGTATGAATGCACGCCAGTACATACTGGAATGACTCCTAGTTTATTATACCTACTAGCGAATTACCAAACTCTAATAGATCATAAAGTATATTGTGGGCGACAGAATCGAACAGTTTGCACAGCTACTTTTTTTCTATTAAATCCTCATTCTAGTCCGGTGTGTTTACTGGAAGCGGTGATCTAGCCCGGTATAGGCACGGTCCTTCTAAGGCCGAATGTTGGTTAGTAGTACCGCAGCTCTGAATCATCGGAGAAAGTTTGACGACACATTGGGAATGGAATGTTTTCATGTTCCCAGTACATGGGAGATAAGCCCAAAACCCATTCATATTCCCAGTAATGTAAGTGGGTACATTTAGCCATGTGCAAGTCATGTTGCTTAAATTGAACAGTTCAACGCTGGTTCTTTGTCCATTTTGCATCTAGATTTGTGGCTTTTGAAACTCCTATTTTGTACAGTTTGATTCATCGGATGCATTTGTTTTTGAACTGATGAACTTTTTTAAACTGTATTAAACATTCAATCGTAATCAATCTGAGCTAGACACATAAATAAGTTTATTGTAAAGCTCAATAATCAATCATTCAAGCGGATTTAGCAATCTCCGTCCTAACAATGTAGATAGTTGTTCCTATCTTTCCATTTTATAAATTTTGTCAATTATCTTGTTGGTTCAGTATGAATTATCAACATTGACAGACATCTCCGTCGATATAAGTCAAGTCTTGTACGCAACTCTCTTCTTTTCATTTCCAGCGAAGCCTAAGGCAATCTGCGGCCCTTACACTGATAATCGAGGTGTACCGGGCCCGTCCCTCTGCTCATACCAGGGCGATGCTTCTGAAGACGTCTCGACAGACATTCTTTGATGAAGTGATCTACGCGGTCCAGAAACAGGTTACAGACGTGAGTGACTGCTGACCTATATGATGGTTAAGAGGTTAGTCAGAAAATCATGAAATGGTAGATTCAACTAGTGATTCTCGCTCTGGCTTGCTGAATCACTGTTGAGTGAAAACGTGAACCTTATTCATTTTTTCACGGTCATTCTCGCATTACTCAACAAATGATATCCATGACATCGAATAAGGGTGTTATAACCCGGGGTATTATAACCCGGAATAACCCGGAATGGTATAATCAAAGGTTGAGGGAACAAACTTCTGTTTGTAATTATTTCTTGTTGTTTATACTTTGCACTTGCTGGCAAAGGTTACACTTTACTCTCGACCATCATTTCTCATTATTAAAGTCTTATTTTATGATATTTCGTGATCATTAAGCTAATTGGTTAATAGGTTATTG
>SDVV010023976.1:0-12662 GCA_016164225.1 Gammarus roeselii
TTGCTTTCAGAGCTCAGTTTGCCCGTGTGGCCGCTGACGTATTAATCTTGATGCTACCTGTACGCACTAGGGTGCGTACATATCTCACTTAATGTTTGAAAAGATTGGAAGCGGAGGTCCGTTTCGAGTAAGCATTTTTTCTTTTGCGCACCAGCGTGCGTCTGTTATTGCTAAAACTTTCACTTTTTTCTAACGTTGAAAGCGTTGTTTTGTTTTTTCCTCGCACACTTAGGCGTGCGAGCCTGCTTTAATCAATGATCGTCGAGCCCTACGGGGGAGCCTATTATGACTCACGTTGAGGCTCTGGTGGAAATGAGGACCAAATCAAATCTCAGTTCAATTGTTTATTATGTTCAATGCCCTTTAATGTTGACAATCTCACTGATGCATTATTTAACAAACTTACAATAATTTTGTTAAACTCAAATGGATAGTCTTTTGTTGGTTGTTGAATAGTTGTAAAGCTCTACATAGCTGCTGTAGCTAGTTATAGGAAACTTCCTATACCATTTACTGTTATATTTTCTTATATTATCTACCTATATCTTTCCATAACTTTTCCATTATGGCAGCAATACATTGAAGGACGGCCTAGAGGTCAGTCCTCCATTTTTGGCCAATTGCCTCATGAATTTGTTCACACGTCGTTCAGGCCGACCCTCACAAGGCCTCTTAAAGCAGCAAGTGACTTTTAAAGAGCCTCATATTGTCTCGAAACATGATGACCTGTCGTGAGAGGGCGCCGTAACGTTCTCAACGTTTCGAGAAGGGGCACCATCTCTTTCTTGAACGTTTCAAAACGGGCGTCTTGACGTAAGCGTTTCGAGAAGAAGCACCGTAACGTTCTTAAATTTTTGAGAAGGGGTGCCTTAACGTTTTTGAAGGTTTTGAGAAGTTGCTCCGTTACATTAGTGAACGTTCCGGGAATGGGTGCCGTAACGCTCTTAATGTTTTGAAAAAAGGTGCTTAAACGTTTTTGAACATTTTGAGAAGAAACGCCGTAAAGTAGTTAGCGTTTCGTGGAAGGTTGCCGTAACGTGAGCGTTTTGAGAAAGGTCGCCGTAACGTTCTTATCGCTTCGAAGGACACTGTAACGTTTCGATGAGTTGCATACATAGAACCATAACGTTTCGTGGTCTGGGGTGAGGAGACGTCTTCACGTTCTCTACATTAAAAAAAGGTGCTCAAATTTTCTTATGTTCTTAGCGTTTCGAGGAGTCGCCTACATATGACCGTTTCGTGCTCTTCCGTGGAAGGACGCCTTAACGTTCTTAATGTTTCGAGGAGTCGCCTTCATATGACCGTTTCGTGCTCTACCGTGGAAGAACGCTTTAGCGTTCATAACGTATCGAGGAGTCGCCTTCTTATGACCGTTTCGTGCTCTTCCGTGGAAGGGCGTCTTAACGTTTCAAGGAGTCGCCTAAATATGGCCGTTTCGTGCTCTTCCGTGGAAGAACGCCTTAACGTTCTTAACGTTTCGAGGAGTCGCATACAAATGACCGTTCTGTGCTCTTTCGTGAGAGGACGCTTTAACGTTCTTAACGTTTCGAGGAGTCGCCCAAAGAGAGCCCTCGAAGAAAAATGGAGTCCCCTTCCTTGTCGTGGTGAGAAAACTACGTCAGGATGAATGGCTACAGCAGGAAGCCGGGCTTCAGAGGGCGAGAGGGACGGAGGCAGCGACAGAGGGCGAAAGGGATTGAGGGACGGAGGCGACGATAGAGGGCAGAGAGAGATGGAGGGACGTAGGCGGCGACAGAGGACGAGAGGGACGGAGGCGGTGACAGAGGGCGAGAGGGATGGAGGGACGGAGGCAGTGATAGAGGGCGAGAGGGATGAAGGGACGGAGGCGGCGACAAAGGGCAAGAAGGATGGAAGGGCGAAGGCGGCGACAGAGGGCGTGAAGGATGGAGGGATGGAGACAGCGACAGAGGGCGAGAAGGATGGAGAGACGGAGGCGGCGACAAAGGGCGAGAGGAATGGAGGGACGGAGGCGTTGATAGAGGGCGAGAGGGACGAAGGGAGAGAGGCGGTGACAGAGGGTGAGAGGGATGAAGGGACGGAGGCGGCGACAGAGGACAAGAGGGCTGGTGGGGCGAAGGCGGCTTCTGAGGGCGAGAGGGATGGAGGGACGAAGATGGCGGCAGAGGGCGTGCGGAATGAAGAATACCGAGGCGGCGACGGAGGAGATTACTTGTGTCAGTAATCTGCTAGGAGACGGGGTAGTTCAGTAAACGTACAGAGACTATAGCCTGCCGGAGGACGGGTAGAGTTGTGTGAACAGGACGGGTAGAGTTGTGTGATCAGAATGTTAGATCTAAATAGAAAGTAGGAGGTTGAAGTCTGTTAGGAGATGGATAAAGCTGCGAGAACATGAGTAGACTCGGGTTGACAGGCGGTAGCTGTAGTCTACTGATGGACGGGTGGAGTTAGAGGACAGTGGTTGATTCAAGTTGACTGGTGCCATCAACGATGGTGATTGATTCATCAACGCTGGTTAATGGGACCATTGGCTAGTGGTGTATTCTCTGTCAATTTGTGATGAACCTGGAAAACTGATGGCTCCAGGCAGACTGTCTGAGCTGACATCTTATTGAGAGACAAGTTGACCAAAATAGACGATCAGTAGATCAAGTCGATGAACCGTCTGGAGTCTGTTGGAATGATGGGTAGACCAACTTGGCCTGATTCTGAAATGTGTTGGGAAATGTTGAATTAAAGTAGGTGAAGTACTGCAAAGAGGTTGGTTTCAGGCCAAACAAATCTATACTACAAATGCGATAAAGATAAACATGGAGTTTGTGTATTCATATTTACTTTATGTAAACTATGTGATCATCGGTTGTCTTGTGGTTGACGTTGAAATTATTTTGTTTCTACCCACCCCTGCAACACGAACAATTTCACATTTAAATGTACCGCGGCGGTTAGGAAACAATGATACTCCTACCACTCACTAAGGGTTACCCTCATATAAGTGGTATCAGAGCCCCCTCCAACACTGACCTTGAACATCTAGCAACTGTAACCTATCATGCCTACTTCTATCTATATAATCTGTATATCTATCCTTCACCAAAGTCACGCCTCTATCCAGACCCCTAATCTTAATCTTCTAGTCTCTACTTCTAACCCTTATGAAACAGCAGTGTCGTCCTGCCCTATCTAAACCACTAATATCATGTTCCCTACACTTCTAACCCTAATCACGAAGAAGTATCATCTCTAACTAAGGTCCCTGTACTACCCTCTGCTTCTACACTTCAATCATTCAATGTATTGTATTGCTCGCTCTTTTAGTCGTTTCTCATTTATTTAGTACCTTTTCACTTTCACCCATGGCTATCCTATTACAAGAAACACTTATGTTAATGTCTTCAACGAACTTTTTGAAGTGTTTTTCTTTTAAAGGGAGACCTGGATCGTGAAAGTGATGTGTGTTTGTCGTTGCTTCAGCGCGTCAACGTTATCTAAGGGGCAGGTGCCCTCATTTAGCGTAACGACATAGGCCATCTGTTTATTAGCCTTAACGTGACTAAACTAACAGCTATGGGAATTCCTTCTTTAGGGGATATTTTAGCACGTACTGTAGCGAAAGAGAATTCATTTATGATTGAAGATTCTGAAAAAAAATCAATGGTTATGGTCCGCCCGATATTTTAACTCGTCGGAAATTTAATTGATATTATTCATCGAGAATCTTTCTCCAGATGAAATACAGTCAGAATTTTCAATACGTAGTTGAATTCCAAGTGAGAAAAGTCGAGATTGTTTTTTCGGTTGAAGACTAACCGTAAAATAATTTTCTCTCACTACTGTACATGTGTAACGTGCTTGTGCATGAGCGGTCTCTAACAATTGAGAAATTGTTCGTGTAGCTAAGACCAATGGAGGAACCATACATTTTCTCCCTGCCCTAGAACAGGAACTTCGTCTGGTCATTCTCATATAGAGTGTACCATCTTATCAAATATATTGATATATTGTGAGGTCGTGCGCCTTGTTACCCGTGTTTTGATATTAGTTTGCTTCATCGTGGCCTATGACAGTTTATAGCTGGTCCATTTCTGTTCCATGATTTTGTGTTTTCAGTGTGTTGAAATATTCCGGTTTGCATCTCTCCCGCAGATAGAGAAGTTTCAATTATGGTCTCGGATATGGTTTACAGGGGATCTAAATATAGTTTACACATGGCTTCGAATATATCTTCCACGTACGTTGCATTACACATATAAAGCCATCCACGTCCATCTTGTAACACCCATGCCTTGTCACAGACCGACCCCTACGATGTGTGAGGAGTCGTGGGTGTTACAAACCCTGACCCGAGTCACAATGACTCGCGTTGGGGAGTCATTGGAACTAATCTAATCCAATCTAGGGACAATAAAAATAACATAACCAACCACTTGGAACATTTAGACGTGACCGTGGCAAAATAACTTCTAAACATGTTCTCAATCTACCTTGTCACGTCTTGTATCGTCCAACTCGATCCCTAACCCGTAACCGCGACATCTACCGCTACTGACATCTACCGCTACTAACATCTACCGCTACTGACATCTACCGCTACTGACATCTACCGCTACTAACATCTACCGCTACTAACATCTACCGCTACTGACATCTACCGCTACTAACATCTACCGCTACTAACATCTACCGCTACTGACATCTACCGCTTCTAACCCAAATCAAGTGACTGGGTCATCCTTCCCTACCCAAGTTTCCCTTTGTCACCCCTTGTACCGCCCTAACTCGATCCCTACCCAAGACCATCGCCTGGTCGCGTGCCACCAGGAAATGAGTGCAGCTTACAAACAATTTCCTCCACTAGAGGAAATTCGAGGCCTTCGAGGGAGGCCTACAACACCTACCCCTCCTTTCTCTCCTCTGTCCCCTCCTCCATCTTTCTCTATTGTCCACTTTCCCTTCTTTGCATCCCGTTACACATTCTTTTACTCTATTTAGACCACATCACAATTTCTCTTAACGTTTGTTTTTACCATCTTTCTCCTCACGTCTTCCCTCCCTCTTTCTGTTTTTTTTTCCTTCTTCTCTCGTCTCTTCTGTCCTTTCTTTCTCCTCTCTAACATCTTTTCGTCCGTCCTCTCTAACGTCCTCTCTTCTCTCCTCTCTAACGTCCTCTCTTCTCTCCTCTCTAACGTCCTCTCTTCTCCCCTCTCCAACGTCCTCTCTTCTCTCATCTCTAACGTCCTCTCTTCTCTCCTCTCTAACGTCCTCTCTTCCCTCCTCTCTAACGTCTTCTCTTCCTACCTCTCTAACGTCCTCTCTTCCCTCCTCTTTAACATCTCCTCTTACCTCCTCTCGAACATCCTCGCTTACCTCCTCTCTAACGTCCTTTTGCCCGAAATTCTTCTCCTCCTATATTTTGCCTTCCTTACTTCCTTACGGACGTGTGTTTTCCCCTGGGTCTCTCTCTCGTCAGAGGGGAATTTTTCCCCGAAATAAGAAGAAAGTGAGGGTAGAAGCGGGGAGGGGAGTGGAAGAAAGGGGCGGGAGAGTTAGACGGCAGTTTCAGAAGGCTAGTGTAGAGGTGACGGAACATAGGAGTTGGGAGGTAAATCTTTTTGAGGGGCTAGCGGAAAATATGCAAGGTGTACAGAAACGTACGCAGTACGTCGGGCTGCTCAAACTTGTCACTTATTATGCGATTAACAGGGAAAAAACTTGATATTTTCAAACTTGTCATTTAGTAAGCGTTTACCATTAAAAAAACTTGGTCTTTTCAAGCCACTCAGTATGCGTTTATCAGATTTTGTTTTTATTTTTGGTCATTGGTGGCCACTAACCAGCCTTCGTCAGTATGCGCAAGGCGAGGGCCATTTCCATTTTTTCGCGGGTTCCAATCCCATCACAGGCGCGGGTTTCATTCCGTTCCAGTCGTTTGTTCAAACCTTATTCCAGTGCTTGGGTTGGGTTTCAACTCTATTCCAATCCCATTCAAGCAATGGGTTCCATCTCCATTCCAGTAATGTGTTCCAACCCCATTCCAGTAGCGGGTTTCAACCCCATTCCCGCAATAGGTTCCAGTTCAGGTTGGGTGTGAATACATCGCAGTAGTTGCTAGGTACTTGCCAATGCTATGTTTTCAAAGCATCCTATCCCTAATTGCAGGACATAAGGTCGTCAACTTGCCAATCATATGTTTTCAAAGCATCCTATCCCTAATTGCAGGACATAAGGTCGTCAACTTGCCAATCAAATGTTTTCAAAGCATCCTATCCCTAATGGCAGGTATACATAAGGTCGTCAACTTGCCTATCATAAGTTTTCAAAGCATCCTATCCCTAATTGCAGGACATAGGGTCGTCAACTTGCCAATCATATGTTTTCAAAGCATCCTATTCCTAATGGCAGGTATACATAAGGTCGTCAACTTGCCTATCATATGTTTTCAAAGCATCCTATCCCTAATTGCAGGACATAAGGTCGTCAACGTGCCAATCGTATGTTTTCAAGGCATCCTATCCCTAATGTCGGGTATACATAAGGCCGTCAACTTGCCTATCATATGTTTTCAAAGCATCCTATCCCTAATTGCAGGACATGAGGTCGTCAACGTGCCAATCATATGTTTTCAAAGCATCCTATCCCTAATGTCGGGTATACATGAGGTCGCCATCAACGTCATCGCTACACCTCCGTAAGTAAGTCCGTTCCACTTACGCAATTACAACCTAATTTCAACTACCGGGTATAGTTTGTTCTATCTACCTCAGTTTCTAACCTTAATATCTACCCCTCTCGAGTGGTATATGCTGCCCTCGCACTGCCTGTCTACAGTCAGCCGAGTCATTCAGTCATACTGATGGATCGAGGAGCAGGAGGGTAGATGAACACGGGTAGATAACCTTAATTAGCTACCGTTAGATTACAGGAGATTGCCAATGACCCGAGCGGCAACTTAATTAAGCAGCCTCCCTCTTCGAGGACGGTGTTTGTCCGTCAACTTACCTCCCCTGCGCTCTTCATTTGTCCCTCCCCCCTGTCCCCCACATCTTCCTTCCCACACCTTATTGCCTGCTCGTGTTTGTCATCAACACCCTCTGGCCATCCCTCATGCGTTTTCCACCACCTCACCACCGCCTTCCACCTTCCCACCTCCTCGTTCCGCCTTCGCCCCATCTTCCACCTCCCTTATATTCGTCTCTCCCATTCGTCCCACCTCCTTGCCCCGTCTTCGCCCAGCCTTCCACCTCTCTTACACTCGCCTCTCCATTCTTTCCACCTCCTCGTCCCCGCTTTCCCACCGCCTTCCACCTCCCTTATATTCACCTCTCCCATTCTTCCCACCTCCTCGTCTCCGCCTTCGCCCCGCCTTCAACCTCCCACATATTCACCTCTCCCATTCTTCCCACCTCCCCGCTCCCGCCTTTGCCCTGCCTTCCACCTCCCTTATATTCGCCTCTCCTTTTCTTCTCACCTGTTTGCCCCCGCCTTCGACCCACCTTCCACCTCCCTTATATTCGCGTCTCCCATTCTTTTCCTAATCCCACAATCCTTACACCTAATCCTATGACATATCTATTCATTTCATCTCCTCCCCCACCTCACCCGTTCGTGACACCTTTCCTCGCCTCACATGTTCCTTACACCTCTCCTTCGCCTCACCTATTTGTTCATCCTCCTCCCCCGCTTCACTCATTCCCTACACCTTTTCCCCCTCCTCCCTCTATTTATCGAACCTCATTTCTCCTCTCCCATTCTTTTCCTCAGCTCTTATCTTCACCTCCAGCATTCCCCGTCCCCTGCCCCTACAGTGCCATACAGTGTCATATACTGACATACAGTGTCATATACTGACATACGGTGTCATATAGTGCCATACAGTGTCATATACTGACATACGGTGTCATATAGTGCCATACAGTGTCATATACTGACATACAGTGTCATATAGTGCCATACAGTGTCATATACTGACATACAGTGTCATATACTGACATACAGTGTCATATAGTGCCATACAGTGTCATATACTGACATACGGTGTCATACATTGACATTCGGTGTCATATACGGGACTATTCAGTGTCATGCAGTGCCACGAAGTACCATGCAGGATCATACACTGCCATCCACATCAATATACACTTCCCCTATATAAGGCTACAACCTTCATGGGGTTATGCCAAAGACCTATTCTCCTCTTACTCCTAATTTATTTTAGTGATGTTTTCTTAGGTAAGTTCTCCCCTCCTGGCGTAGCTATATATTCTATTTTTTTTCGTTCTTCCTACATAACTCTTGACCTATTATTGTTCCTCTACACGACCCGTTCATTATACATCACCTTCCTTCCCCTTGTTCATTACAATCCTGGCACCCCTTCCCTTCCCCACTCCCCTCTCCATTACTCCTCTCACTCTCCTCTCTATTACTCCTCTCACTCCCCTCACCATTACTCCTCTTTCTCCCCTCTCCATTACTCTTCTTACTCCCCTCTCCATTACTCTTCTTACTCCCCTCCCCATTCCTCCTCTTACTTCCTTCTTCATTTCTCTTCTTACTCCCTTTTCAATACTCCTCCTACTCTCCTCTCCATTACTCCTCCTAATCCCCTCTCCATTACTCCTCCTAATCCCCTCTCCATTACTCCTCTCACTCCCCTCTCCATTACTCCTCTCACTCCCCTCTCCATTACTCCTCTCACTCCCCTCTCCATTACTCTTCTTACTCCCCTCTCCATTACTCCTCTCACTCCCCTCTCCATTACTCCTCTCACTCCCCTCTCCATTATTCCCCTTACTCCCCTAGTCTCAGCGGGGGTTCCTTATTCTCACTACCTTTAGCTGTCTCCCCAATCACCCCCCACAGTGCGAATGCATTTCCCGACTGTGAATGTCGTTGACGTCGTTGTTACTGCTGTTGCCGTGTTCATTGCTGTCGTTTTTATTGCTGTCGTTGTCATTGGTGTCGTCACCAGCGATGTTATTGCGCGTGTGTTCCCAATTGCTTCATTTCTTCAGTTATCTTATGTCTAATAGCAGTCTCTTTATATATTTTCTATGAGTATGTGGCGGTCAACAATTTGTATGAATAAAGCAGAAGGCAATTGTGATGTTGCTTTAGGTTGAGGAAGAAATTACGTACTCACCACTCCTCTTTGTCCTTCGATAAATAATGAAATATTTTAAACATATTTTATACTTTTTTTCTACTACACGCATGTTATCAATGGAATGCGTTCGTCGCTCCCCTTACATAGTTTACCAATTTTACGTGCCTGTCACAATCATCTCGACCTACGAATGCTTGTTTATACGTCTACTAACAAAACCTCATCAACACCTCCTTCATGTATCCTACCTCAAAAACTTCAGCTGTGCTCCTCTGCATACATTTCCCTGCATACTGTATGGTTCGCATGCTGCAAGAATACTTCCATAAAAAAGAACTACAGGTACATTTCTCAGCATGCATCATTCGGTATCCTTGCATCCTTCAACACATCAAAAGGAACCCTCAGGTGTGCCGCTTCCTCTTTCTCAAACTCTGCATCACCGCCGCAAAAATGCTTGGAATTCTCTCAACGACACCAGTAATATAATGACGCTGTAATTAGAATACAACGAGTGTCATTTTGGACGCCGTTTTTTCCTCTCCAAATGATTAAGGCTGCTACCCTGTAATTCACTTTTTCCCCTGAATCTGAATGTTTCGCTTATGACTCAGCAGATGTCTTTGGGGTAACGATCTGGGGTATCATAATAATTGGGGTGGATCGTGGGTGTGGTTCTAGTTCAATTGTTTGCTGTGGGATGTTCAGAGGCGTGGTTTAGTAGATTGGTAAAACCTAGGCATAATAAATAATAGTACTCTAGGTAATGCATTTCCATCTATCCTTTTTTTATGAAATTTCCAAAAACATATCACCGAAACAATCTTCTCTGAAAACAACTAATGAACCGGTGTTAGGGATTTTTTAATCAAAACTAGAACGTCCCTATTTGATACCTGCTACTATCTGAAGAGCCCAACGTGTGTTGCATCGTCATTGTTCTAAAATGAACTGTCATGGCGTCGTTCATCTACACGACAGCTAGCGTTCAGGTGTGCTTTTAATTGCAACATGCTTATTAGTTATTGCAACAGATGAAACAGTCTGGGAAGGAGGTTGTTGCTGTTCATCCACCCTGCTGTAATAACTTCCTCATTTATTAAATAGTGTTCCAATATTACACTTCATGAAGTGTTACTGGCATATCTGTTCCGAGGTTGGATCTTTGTAATTTGTACATTGTATTCTACTAGTTATAAACGAAGCCAACAATTCTCCTTCGTTTATTCCATCTTCCATGTGTCCTGGCGTCTTATCTATGTTGGTTGGACGGGCTGTGTATTCGTCTATTGGCATATGTTTGCAAATTATATATCTATAATAAGTGTCACTTATAAGTGACTTGGAGTTAATTGCCGCAATATCTTATGCTGTTTTTACCCCGTAAGTCTTATAACGTTGACCATTAAATCGTTTTTTTATACGTCTAATTTTTTTATTGAAATATTTTTTTAGAATATTTTTTCCCTCTGTTGAGATAAAACGGCCGTATTAAAGCTCGTATAAGGTGAAAATAATGTACGAAAATATGGTTTGCTTTTCCTACACAAAATAATATCTTCATAAGAGGCAAAGAGCTCAATCACGAGTCGGAATATAATAGGGAAATAAGCCGCTCATAAAATGTTCATTTCACTCACAGATTTAGTTAACTATGGTAAATGTGTAAACTAAGCTTGTAAATGCTATGAAAATTTAAATAAACTGTTTATTTCCCTAATATTATCTTCACCAAACTTTTATTCATGATTAACTTACCGTTGTGTGCGTTCCGGAAATAGTTTCGTGTCTTTGAATAATCGTTTCACAACTTTGAAGGACTATCCTAGAAACCTTTGCAATATTTTGAATACATATGTCAATGACAGCTGGTGCATGCTCTGTCCCAGTTTTTTTGCTGTATCTTGAGTACGGAACAAATTTTTACCCCTAGCAGCAGCTGGCCTTGGCTTCATTACGTCATCCGAAGGCACCTAAAGCGTCTTTGGATCCCCGGGTAATTTTCTAAACACTTCAATTTTTTTAATTTATTTGCTCCATCATGTAACGGGGTGTATACGAGATAGTAGTGAAGGTGTAACGGAGTGTATATGAGGAAGGAGTGAAGGTGTAACTGAGTGTATACGAGATTAAAGTGACGGTGTAACGGAGTGTATACGAGATAAAAGTGACGGTGTAACGGAGTGTGTACGAGAAAGAAGTAAAGGTGTAACTGAGTGTATACGAGATAGAAGTGAAGGTGTAGCGGAGTGTATGCAAGATAGAAGTGAAGGCGTAACGGAGTGTACGAGATAAAGTGAAGGTGTAACGGAGTGTTTACGAGATAGAAGTGAAGGTGTAACGTTGTGTATACGAGATAAAAGTGAATGTGTAACGTTGTGTATACGAGATTAAGTGAAGGTGCAACGGAGTGTATACGAGATAAAGTGAAGGTGCAACGGAGTGTATACGAGATAAAGTGAAGGTGTAACGGAGTGTATACGAGATGAAGTGAAGCTTTAACGCAGCGTATACGAGATAAAGTGAAGGTGTAACGGAGTGCATATGAGATAAAGTGAAGGTGTAACGGAGTGCGTATGAGATAGGAGTGAAGGTGTTACAGAATGTATACGAGATAGAAGTGAAGGTGTAACGGAGTGTGTACGAGATAGTGAAGGTGACGATAATTCACCTTTATTTGCTGCCTTTTCTAGGGAGAGTGGACCGACAGTCCACCGACAGTCAGGGCGCTCGTCAGACAGTTAGGCGGGCTGTGCCGTACTCAACTGTCTCGTGCTATCATTGGATTATTTCCCGGTATTGCCAGCCGCCTGTGCCGTGGCCTAGTTGCCAGCTGTACCGACATTCTCTGGGGTGTCTGTTACCATCTGGTGCTTTGTCGCCAGCTAGGTACCTGTCTCCTGCCATTTCGTCTTATGAATTACGTGGATCTCATTTCCATGACCAATTTTGAAAGTTTATCATAGTTTAAAGTGTAACATAGTTTGAAGCGTATCATTGTTTAATGTATGTCATTGTGTAAAGTTTATCATAATCTAAAAGTTCAATTTTTAGGGTTCATATGTAAAGCCGCGAGGTGATGTTTATTAATATATTTCACGTATATGTAATGTACCTGCACTTTCACAGAGGTTGCTTTCCAATGTTTGATTTGAAAAATATGTGGTGCTTTTGCATGTCTGGCCACAAGATGGCATCACTGCCTATCGTGCGGGTGGGCGCCAACGAGTTTGCTTCATGAAGGTCTATCACCCACATTTAAACCCACGCGCTATGGTAAGTACATCCTTCAAGAGCTCCCATGCAGCAGCCCATAGCAGTGCCATACACCCTACGCCCCTACACCGCAGCAGTGCCATACACCCTACGCCCCTACACCGCAGCAGTGCCATACACCCTACGCCCCTACACCGCAGCAGTGCCATACACCCTACGCCCCTACACCGCAGCAGTGCCATACACCCTACGCCCCTACACCGCAGCAGTGCCATACACCCTACGCCCCTACACCGCAGCAGTGCCATACACCCTACGCCCCTACACCGCAGCAGTGCCATACACCCTACGCCCCTACACC
>SDVV010023977.1:0-12662 GCA_016164225.1 Gammarus roeselii
AGTGGTGCAGTGTCGAGGAATGGAGTGTTAGAGTGGTGCAGTGTCGAGGAATGAAGCGTTAGAGTGGTGCAGTGTCGAGGAATGAAGCGTTAGAGTGGTGCAGTGTCGAGGAATGGAGTGTTAGAGTGGTGCAGTGTCGAGGAATGAAGCGTTAGAGTGGTGCAATGTCGAGGAATGAAGCGTTAGAGTGGTGCAGTGTCGAGGAATGAAGCGTTAGAGTGGTGCAGTGTCGAGGAATGGTGTGTTAGATTGGTGCAGTGTCGAGGGATGGAGTGTTAGATTGGTGCAGTGTCGAGGAATGGAGTGTTAGATTGGTGCAGTGTCGAGGGATGGAGTGTTAGATTGGTGCAGTGTCGAGGAATGGAGTGTTAGAGTGGTGCAGTGTCGAGGAATGGAGTGTTATAGTGTCTCTTCGTCTTAATGCAATTGAATGCAATTTTTCTCATAAAAACACTTTGCAAAGGCCTTACGCGTCAAGGTTTTAGAAGCAATTGTTTATTGTTATCCTTCGCCTACCACGTGTTCCGATGACTTCACAGTGTGTTATTTGCTGCATTGATAAATGGGCTTATAGGTATATTGATCATAACTATTAATTGACCCAAACAACTCAATATGAACTGTTCACTGCAATTGGTTCATTGCTGCTTGGTAACCGGGCAATTTATTTTTATACTGTTCACTCTAACGAGTTCTTTTCTGCTTAATAACGGAACAACTCGTTAAATACTCTTCACTGTGATTAGTTATTTCCTTCTTATTAACCAATTAACTCATTATTAATCTGTTCACTGGAACTAGCGGTTTTCTGTTTATTACCCAAACAAGTCAGTATTATACGGTTCACTGTAACTAGCGTTTTTCTTCTCAATAACCAAGCAACTCATTATTGTGCTGTTCACTGTAACTGAATCTCTTTCCTGCTTAACCAGCGATGCAAACTATCGAGGATAAAATCTGCGCTGAACCTTGTTGCAGGTCCCCTCTGAGCTGAACCTTGCTGCAGGTCCCCTCTGAGCTGAACCTTGTTGCAGGTCACCTCTGAGCTGAAACATGTTGCAGGTCCCCTCTGAGCTGAACCTTGTTGCAGGTCCCCTCTGAGCCGAAACATGTTGCAGGTCCCCTCTGAGCTGAACCTTGTTGCAGGTTACCTCTGAGCTGAAACATGTTGCAGGTCCCTTCTGAGCTGAACCTTGTTGCAGGTTCCCTCTGTGCTGAACTTTGTTGCAGGTCCCCTCTGAGCTGAACCTTGTTGCAGGTCCCCTCATTGCTGAACCTTATTTCAAATCCCCTCTGGGCTGACCCTTGCTGCAGGTCCTCTCTGCGCTGAACCTTGCTGAAGGTCCCCTCTGTGCTGAACCTTGTTGCAGGTCCTCTCTGTGCTGAGCCTTGCAGGTCCCCTCTGTGCTGAACCTTGTTGCAGGCCCCCTCTGTGCTGAACCTTGTTTCAGGTCCCTCTGTGCTGATCCTTGTTGCAGGTACCCTCTGTGCTGAACCTTGTTGCAGGTACCCTCTGTGCTGAGCCTTGTTGCAGGTCCCCTCTGTGCCGAACCTAGCTGCAGGTCCCCTCTGCCCTATACTTTGTTGCAGGGCCACTCTGTACTTAACATTGCTGCAGGTCCTCTCTGGGCTGAACCTTGCTGCAGGTCCTTTCTGAGCTGAACTTTGCTTCAGGTCCTCTCTGGGACGAACCTTGCTGCAGGTTCTCTATGGGCCGAACCTTGCTGCAGGTCCTCCCTGGGCTGAACATTGCTGTAGGTCCTCTCTGTGCTGAACCTTGCTGCTGCTCCCCTCTGTGCTGATCCCTGCTGCCGGTCCCTTTTGAGCTGAACCTTGCTGCAAGTCCCCTCAATGCCTTTTTTTTTTGTTCACGATCGGAATTTAGGATGTAGATTTTATACGCTATTTTAAGTCAAGCATTCGTAATTCATTTTCATGTTATGATAAAGTGTATTACCAGCAAAGCAGTTACAAGAATAAGGTCTGAACAAGTGTGAGGCAGGCCGACTTTAATTTCTATTTACTATAAAATCTGTCCAAACGCAGCTAACATGAGGCGAAACTGCTTCTACGGGCCTTCAATCTGTTTACTTACTTTTAGGGCCTCATAAAACTGGGCAAAAGCGCTGACCCTTTCGACAGTTATATTAGGGGAGTAAACAGGATTCCTGAAAGCCAGATACAGGACAATATTTGAAATGCTTAATTAAATCAATCTACGCTGCTTTGTCCGCTGATAGAAGTTATCTTTATGTTCTTTGTTCATAAATTTATTGTTCATCGATTGGTCGTAACACCAGCCACTTTTTAATTGCCTTTCATGAAACCAATTTCGGTTTGCGCCAAAATTTGAAACATCTCTCCAAGTAAGCATTCGATATGGCATTGGATGATACAACAACATTGTTAGGTCACCCCAAGGGCATTCAAACTCTCATCATTGGCATTGTAATCCCACATACATGTGAGCCAAATAACTATCAGTATTTATTCAAGTCTGATACAGATGCAATCAGATAATAATTCACAGAATATCCTGAATTAAAGAAAACATGCCGCAATAATTATTGCAGTAAGACGGTTCGAACTCACAACATTCTGGTGCATCAAGATGGTTAAACAGTTTCCTATTCGCATATTTTAATCCGCCAGTCGAGCCAGCGCTGAATAATCAAAGCCAAGAACAAGGACTACTTTACCGAGTCACCGTGATCAACTACGAGTTATATGGACAATCGTTTACCTCCCCTCGCAATTGTTTACACATTTCTGCTGTAAAATAAGTAAACACATTATAAATACGATTATTTTAAGCATAACTATTTCAACTATCAACAGCAAGCACATTGGACGGCGGGGTTGCAGTTGATTGCACTGCGATAAATGCATAACCATTCAGGCTTAAATAATCATGTTTGAAATGTCTCTAGTGATGAAGATGTGAAAAGCAATGATGTTTAAGAGGAAAGGCGGGTTGTTAACCCGTGGTTTTTAAACTGGGGATGCAAATTGTTAAAGTTCGTCGCATGTATTCGAACTGGGTCACACACGAGATCCTCCCAATAGCGAAATTGTTGGGCTAGGCAAGTCAATAGAAAGAATATAATACCACTTTCTATACAATAGTTATAAAAATAATAACAATTTTCATGTAAATGACCACAAAATGTTCCATTAGAAATGAAAGTTCCAACTATTTTTGTAATTGGTTTAGACCGACTACCCTAATTTAGGCACATTCCTTAAATTTGTTATTATGCTCTCGTTTCAACTGAAGAGCTCGACTCTGTCGCAAACATAACTTAGATGTAAATAATTTAAAAAATAAAATTCAAAATGTTTTCCTATCCAAAACGGGTGTTACGTGTGAATCAGAAGCTCCAGATATATTTTTTTATTTTTTCATCGCTGCTTTGTTTCGATGGCGATGAATGTGAAAAACTCTTCCGTCTTTGATTGTGTTTAGAAGATATTCTATCGAATATTTGTGGACTAAATATAGTTAATAGCAGGAGACAAACATTGGATGGGTAATTTAGTGCGTTGCAAATCATTATGGATCTCATAGAAAAAATGAAAAGTGAAACTTTGTGGTTGCTCTGGCGTCGGCGGACCGCAACTGCCTTTGCATAACAGGATGATCCAGTCAAATCCTTGCCGGGGCTCATCCGACTCATTGCAGCCCTATAACGTTGGATGTGAGTTTAGAAATACGGCATTCGGAACAGCAACATCTCCCTAGTGATGGTCTTCCTAGTTACCGAAAGGATCGTAATCAATTTCAGTGGTCGGAATTCTCGATGGTAAGTTCTGCCGTTGTTCTGACTCCAATTGAAATCGTTTGAGTTGGTCAATGGAGGTAATGGTCCATGGCAGTTTCAGGAAATTTTGTGAGTGGTTCAATGAGATTCTTTACCTGCATTGAATTTCCGAATACACCTAACAAATTTCCGTCACAATTTATTTAGGCATACAGCGCGATTACTGCATTAAATGCTAGTTCTGAGTAATAACTCCTCAAAGCCTTCACTTAGAGCGCACAAACGAACAAATCCCTGTTCTATTGATGAAACTTGTTCGCAATCGTCTAATATCAGTGTAGTCGCAGATACAAAATACGACAACTTACAAAAAAAAAAGAAGCTTGAGTAACAATATGACTGTTTCAATCTTTAGGCCTTTTCGTTCAACTCTAGTTCCCCCAGTTCTCTACGTGTGGTGTTCCCTCTCCTTCCCTCTCGGTGTGGAAGGCTCAGAGTTTCCTGGTCGGATGCCTTAAAATAGCCTCGTGAGAACTTCGGTCTCTCGGAAACAGCCTGGGTCTGTTAAGGGCGGGTATCGCACAAGTTGCTGCTGTTGTCTCGCTCAAGGAGCCTCAAAGGACTGACATTCCACCTGAGTGCCCAACAACATAGGAATTGCAGGAGAACCGACAGGGTCCTAAAAATAGTTCCGTGCTATGTACTCACATGCAGGTGGTGTTGAAATAGGATCAACATTTTGCGGCATGCTAAAAAATATATTGCAGCGGGATAGTAAAATTGTTGCTATCTTCAGCTAAATATACTTGAACTTGTTTATTTCTTCCACCAATTGCGCGGATGTTAACTTTGAACTGGTGAGGTACGGCTCCAGACAGCAATCTACTGATCTTCTATAATCGTATAAGCGTGTTAGAGGAATTACCTCTCATCACAAATTTTTATCATCGTTGAAGTTTGATTATTGATAAAATTTCAACCAGATATTTGTGCAAGCGGCCTTATGTTAACAATACAATATTAAAAGTAAATACATATTAGAGCTTTTACGAGAGTATTTGAATACCAGATCCGTGCTGCAAGGCCCACAGTCCAACACTGTCGAGAAGTTGCTAACGTAAACAAACAAAATGTCTACAAAGTTCCTCTGTCCTTTTCCCCGAATTTGTTGTTAATCTCCGTTAATAAGAGGGCCAGGAGAATATGGCCTTCATAGGTGCCAAAGGTAACTATTCATCTACAGTTGTTTCTGTAAAAGCACGCTATTTTTGTTCATGACTTAATTATGTAAAGGGGTCAGTTATTGATATTTATTAACGGAATTGTTTCCTCGTTTTGCCTGGCAAGGATAGGACGCAACACCAGCTTGCCATGGTATCCTATGGTCATGTTTCTACTAGATAGGGGCTTCGATAATTTCAATTAATCACTTTGATAATTATCGAGTATTGCATCAGTCCTCTCATATAATTACAGTAATGTACAAATTCATCGATTGTGATGGAAAAAATATCTTTGAGAAATATTTCATATAATCAACTGTATGTTGGTCATGTGTTACACTACGACACAATCTGAAGGTAATATTTTCTTCTATCAATAGGGTTGGTTATTTGTTTCACTACGACACAATGGGAAGGCAATATTTCATTTGGTCAACTGGGAATTGGTCATGAGTTGCCCTTCGACTCAATGGAAGGCAATATTTCATTTTGTCATCTGTGTGTTGGTCATGTGTTACACTACAACACAATGGGAAGGCAATATTTCATTTTGTCATCTGTGTGCTGGTCATGTGTTATACTACGACACAATGGAAAGGCGATATTTCATTTTGTCATCTGTGTGTTGGTCATGTGTTACGCTTCGAAACAATGGGAAGGCAATGAAAAAGCCACTGCCTGTGCCCGATACGAATGTTAGAGTAATGAACGTATGAAACGCATGATATTGTGTCAATAGGGAAGGGTTTTCTATTCAAATTGCTTCAACAAATATTTAATCCACATTTACCTAATAGACCGACAAGTTAAGGGAAATATAGTATGCAACTCATAATTTATTACGCACCTGGACAACCGTCACCTGTTCTTAGTGTGTTAATTGTTGAACAGACATATTTGTTTAAGCCACATAGTAACCGTAAGATGATTGTTGGTGACAGAGTTCCACAAACTGTACAAATGTTACACTCACTCAAAGAAAAATTTGCATATCAATTGAGACACCTCACCGAAGGTGGCTTTTGAAACGAGTACTGATTATACTAGCCTCAATAATACGAGAATAGTGAAGATGGACCAGGCCACGGTCTTTGGAATCTTGTGTTTCAAATAATTTACAGGGTTCTGTATGGAGTTAGTCTCTCTTGAAATGCCTGTAAGTCATACATTCACTATATATTGGACTGGTTAATCAATTGCTCACATCGATCAATATACTATGGTATGTGTCCAAAACTTCCAATATCCTATCGATATACGTATGTCAACCTATACCATTAGAACAGATATAAGTCTCCATACTTTCTTTTCAAAAATGTTCAGTTCCTAGATTCTGTATGAAAGGAGAGACCGCCATTTCGATACATAATAAGAATCTCTACAGTTGATTTATAAGAGTTCTCTGTTCTTCCTTCAATAAAGGACGTATAGTAAGTAACTCAAGGAATCGTCAGCGCGTGAGGAAAGCAACCCATGCTGTGTGTACATGGCTCGACCATTCAATTACCTCAATACAACCCAAGCTGTGTGTACATGGCTCGACCATTCAATTACCTCAATACAACCCAAGCTGTGTGTACATGGCTCGACCATTCAATTACCTCAATACAACCCATGCTATGTGTACATGGCTCGACCATTCAATTACCTCAATACAACCAAAGCTATGTGTACATGGCTCGACCATTCAATTACCTCAATACAACCAAAGCTATGTGTACATGGCTCGACCATTCAATCACCTCAATACAACCCATGCTATGTGTACATGGCTCGACCATTCAATTACCTCAATACAACCCATGCTATGTGTACATGGCTCGACCATTCAATTACCTCAATACAACCAAAGCTATGTGTACATGGCTCGACCATTCAATCACCTCAATACAACCCATGCTGTGTGTACATGGCTCGACCATTCAATTACCTCAATAAAACCCATGCTATGTGTACATGGCTCGACCATTCAATTACCTCAATACAACCCATGCTACGTGTACATGGCTCGATCATTCAATTACCTCAATACAACCCATGCCATGTGTACATGGCTCGACCATTCAATTACCTCAATACAACCCATGCTATGTGTACATGGCTCGATCATTCAATTACCTCAATACAACCCATGCCATGTGTACATGGCTCGACCATTCAATTACCTCAATACAACCCATGCTATGTGTACATGGCTCGACCATTCAATTACCTCAATACAACCCATGCCATGTATACATGGCTCGACCATTCAATTACCTCAATACAACCCATGCTATGTGTACATGGCTCGATCATTCAATTACCTCAATACAACCCATGCCATGTGTACATGGCTCGACCATTCAATTACCTCAATAGAACCCATGCTATGTGTACATAGTTCGAGCATTCATATACCTCAATGCAATCCATGCTATGTGTACATGGCTTGACCATTCAATTACCTCAATACAACCCATGCTATGTGTACATGGCTCGACCATTCAATTACCTCATTACAACCCATGCTATGTGTACATGACTCGAACATTCAATTACATCAATACAACCCATGATATGTGTTCATGGCTCGACCATTCAATTACCTCAATACCTTCCATGCTATGAGTACATGGCTCGACCATTCAATTACCTCAATACAACCCATGCTGTGTGTACATGGCTTGACCATTCAATTACCTCAATACAACCCATGCTATGTGTTCATGGCTCGACCATTCAATTACCTCAATACCTTCCATGCTATGAGTACATGGCTCGACCATTCAATTACCTCAATAGAACCCATGCTATGTGTACATGGCTCGACCATTCAATTACCTCAATACAACCCATTCTATGTGTACATGGCTCGACCATTCAATTACCTCAATACAACCCATGCTATGTGTACACGGCTCGACCATTCAATTACCTCAATACAACTTATGCTGTGTACATGGCTCGACCATTCAATTACCTCAATACAACCCATGCTATGTGTACATGGCTTGACCATTCAATTACTTCAATACAAGCCATGCCATGTGTACATGGCTCGACCATTCAATTACCTCACTACAACCCATGCTATGTGTACATGGCTCGACCATTCAATTGCCTCAATACAACCCATGCTATGTGTACATGGCTCAACCATTCAATTACTTCAATACAACCCACGCTATGTGTACATGGCTCGACCATTCAATTACCTCAATACAAGCCATGCTATGTGTACCTAGCTCGACCATTCAATTACCTTAATACAACCCATGCTATGTGTACATGGCTTGACCATTCAATTACCTCAATACAACCCATGCTGTGTGTACATGGCTCGACCATTCAATTACCTCAATGAACCACGGCTACGATGCTCCCCTAACCGCGGTGTGTGTATGTATGTAATCAGTATAACTCAAAATAGTGTACGAGTACGCGTACGTTGATCTCACTGTCGTATCTACTACACGTTTCACGCTGATTTGTTAACATCATAGTTCACGCTGAGAATCTTTTTGAAGAAATTGTTACGACGAAATTAAAAATGATTTTCCGAATTTCGTAACTATCTGAATCCACTGAGCAGCCCTGCTTTTCGGAGACCGCGTTTTGTGTGCAAAGGAAGAACAGCACGGCAACCTATTTGGACCTAGCTCGAACTGGGGGAGAGTAACATGATTGTAAATTGGACGGATTGTGTTTTGAGATTGGCGGCCCATTGGTTTCAAAATCAGAAGACTAGTCAGGTCGCTTATACACTAAATGAGATTAATTTTACTCGCGTTTGAAAAGGATTCACTCGAGTTTCCTCTCTCTGTTTGAACCACGCTACCAAGCGACCAAGTGTGTGGTATGACAGCGACTAGTATGAACCACGCTTCCAAGCGACCAAGGGTGTGGTATGACAGCGACTAGTATGAACCACGCTTCCAAGCGACCAAGGGTGTGGTATGACAGCGACTTGTATGAACCACGCTTCCAAGCGACCAAGGGTGTGGTATGGCAGCGACTGGTATGAACCACGCTTCCAAGCGATCAAGTGTGTGGTATGACAGCGACTAGTATGAACCACGCTTCCAAGCGACCAAGGGTGTGGTATGACAGCGACTAGTATGAACCACGCTTCCAAGCGACCAAGTGTGTGGTATGACAGCGACTAGTATGAACCACGCTTCCAAGCGACCAAGGGTGTGGTATGACAGCGACTAGTATGAACCACGCTTCCAAGCGACCAAGGGTGTGGTATGACAGCGACTAGTATGAACCACGCTTCCAAGCGACCAAGTGTGTGGTATGACAGCGACTAGTATGAACCACGCTTCCAAGCGACCAAGTGTGTGGTATGACAGCGACTAGTATGAACCACGCTTCAAAGCAACCACGTGTGTGGTATGACAGCGACTAGTATGAACCACGCTTCCAAGCGACCACGTGTGTGGTATGGCAGCGACTAGTATTCAGTGCATTCCTTCAAACGGGAACACCACTGAACTTATTTGCCTGCAGTAATGGCGTTGCAATGACTGATTTGTGTCTCCAATGACCCGGGCTACAACATTCATTTGACCACCGGTCGAAGCTTCTGCCGCCGCGCGGGTACTTAATTCGTTGTACTCGATTTTGCCCGATTTTGCCCCGGATTTTAAAATAAGGCCGTAAGGGCCACTGTGTTCCAAACACTTCGAAGCGATGAGATCGAACCTCAACCCGTTACACCCACTCATCAACAGGGATTGTATTGCATCGTTGACTCGATTAAACCATTTAGTTGAGTGAACGTCATCTGAAGGTGGGATGTTTCCTCTGACTAAATAAATAGCTGTCACGACTCTGAATTGCGAACAATTTTATTTTTTATTTTTTATATCAGTTATATAAGATTTCGAAGTGGGTAAATAGTTGATGACATTGCAAGTAGGAATTGACATGAGAATTTACTCTGTTCTGATGATTATCGTAGATTTAATGTAATTTGGGAAGTAGTTTCATATTCATTTTCTTAGATGATCAATGGTCTAACAAATAGAAATGAGCCGATAAGCTTGTCTTTCAGCTCTTTTGAGAATCGTGAGGTCACAAGCAGTTTTCATGTTGTCAAATTTCTCGTGTCATGATAACCTCATACAATTTACACGCACACCCTCGTACACAATGGATGGATCTCTTTCAAATAGTGATAAAATTAGAGCTGAAAGTTTGCAGTTGATTATCGTAAGTCTTCGATTGCTTGACGTATGCGGAGAAATACTGCAGAAAATTTCCGTGTTGAAATAAATATATTTTGTATGATTCCTTGCTTTAATGCACTACATTTAAACTTATTATCGTTTCAATAGATTTGAAAGCGTGGCATGACGTTTATTAGGCACACGTGAGAAAAATAGCCTGGCAACTCAATTTGACCTCAGACGACAATCTCCGATGACGAGGAGAGATGGACCAAATCATACGCGATGTTTAAAGTAATAATTAATAGGTACCCGTATATTTTTCTAACAAAATGATTTTATCTTTTTAATAACAATTATAATTGTTCTGTTTTACGAAGAATTATTTTGAAAATCAAACAGATCGACACCTACACCCGAGCTAAATAGAAAGGTATTATAATACGAATGTGTATCATTAGGTATTAATAAAAGATAAAAAAAATCAATAATTCAAGTGATGACTGGTGGTGTTCTGATGTTTTACCAATATATGCTTTATAACCATAATTCACCTCAAATATCATCGAGTGAGGTAGTTGGTTAAACATAGTTCTATGCAAACCAATAAGAACTACATTGAAGATCCTCCACTGAGGAAAAAATCATTGAGACAAGAATTTTTGGATGTTTTATGTCACTGTCGTGCGGTCCGAAAATATCTAAGTTTCGGTATCTTTGAGAAGTGTCCAACAATTGCCTGCGTTGCATAACAATAAATGTGTTGAAGTAACAAATACAAAAGGGAATACACGAGCATATCCAGGCTTTGGACCACAATTATAACAATTGTGCTTGGACAATACCAACAGCTACAAGGTGTTCTGTGTTTCTGACTCTGTAAACGCTACAAACCTATGACAAGCGTCAGTGACAACATGACAATACAACACCGCGCAGTGACAACTACACCGCGCCAGTGACAACTACATCGCGCCAGTGACAACTACACCGCGCCAGTGACAACTACACCGCGCCAGTGACAACTACACCGCGCCAGTGATAACTACACCGCGCCAGTGACAACTACACCGCGCAGTGACAACTACACCACGCCAGTGACAACTACACCGCGCCAGTGACAACTACACCGCGCCAGTGACAACTACACCGCGCCAGTGACAACTACACCGCGCCAGTGACAACTACACCGCGGCTCGTTCTTCTGAGAATTGGACCGCTATCGGTCGATCAAAGTGTCCACCGACTCTCAGAGTTTCACATAAAAAAAATATTTTCAGTCACGTAATACCTTGTGGTATTGTTTTTTCACTGAGTAATCCCTAAAGCTAAGATACACTTCTAATCTAAGCAAGTAAGTATTCATGTTAGGTTAAAATTATATCGAATAAAATACAGTATTTAGGTTACACATTTTAATTTGCTAGTTCTGTCGAACAATTGGGTACATTCGTGTTCTCGTGGACATGGTCCGGGTATAGCCATGTTGTGCTATGTTGAAAAGTATTCTGCATATACTGCGTTACACCTCAAAGGTACATATGAGTAACGAACACCAAATGGAATGTACTGATGATCACATTGGTTTTCACCGATATTAGGCTCAATTTTTTTTCCATTCCCCTTCGTTAACGAGGACTTGACAATTATTGTGACGGACTATTTTATTTACATATTTTGGCGCACGTACTATGTTTAAATTATTATACATGTAAATATTTCCAGTGTCGATCATGCACTGCACACCCGTGGGTCCAAGCTGCTGTTGAAGAGCCAATTCAACTTCCCTCTGGCAACAGTTTATCAGTTCAGAAGGATCGACTCCTGCCCCGCGTAGAGCATCCACGAAAAGGGGGGGGGGAGACATCATACAGATAGGTCCATGAAGGGGGGAGAAAAGGGTGGCGAGCACGGCGATTTATCGAGCCCTGGACCGTCAGGTTGCCAGGTGCGGGTGGGGGTTATGGTGGGCGGAGGGAGGATTGGACGGGGGCCTGAAACCGGCGACTGCCTGGCGCCAGGGGCTGGATTGACGCCAAATTCGACCTGTTATTCCTGGCCTCAACTCCACGTCTAGCCTCTCCGAATTTCAAGCACGAATTTTATGTAGAACCCAATGAAGAGTGAACATCAGCTCACACATTATATCAACAAATCTCATCAGAAATCTTTCATGACTAGCGGTTTCGAATTGTTACAGTGCAATAAAATTGAGGTGAGGGAAGGAAATCGCGGTGAATGGTTTAGTTAGGCCCTTGTTTATACTACAGTAATAAGTAGGCCTAAAAAGATAACTAAGCTTGCGGATTTAATAATTTTTCCTAGAACTCTGAGTAGCCGTCACAATTCTCACGCATAAGCGTCTCAAAGAATACGTATTCCCTTCCCAGCTTCAGAGTAATTGATATTACATTTTTATTTGTTGTTAAACAGCAGAATGTAGCTTACATTTATAAGCCAGCACACCGTGAAATTATGGTCATAGCCAGGTTGACACTATATGGGGTATTTATGTCAATATA
>SDVV010023978.1:0-12661 GCA_016164225.1 Gammarus roeselii
AAAAACAAGGATGTAAACCAGTGTCAATTATCTAAATGTGTATTATAATGGATAAAAGTGTATATTAAATGTGGGAAAGGAAATAATCCCCACAATAATGTCTTCAATCGCGTCATGTTGAAAACAGTTTGGATTGCTACAATATGCTTCGTTGTGTGCCTGCTGGTCGAGAAAAAAAACATGAATAATTTAAGCAGTGCAATAAATAGAATAAATAGAAATGGTGCTGGCTTGTTGTAAATTCGAAAAAAAATCAATAGGCTGATCAATCAAGCATTCAACATATTTGTGTTTTTTTACCGTTCATTTCAAAGCATGCAATGCTAAAGGGATTGATATAAACTTTTCACAAAATATTTAGATGTTTCTGCTTAAGGGGGGGAATATTCAATGTCATACATTAGTAAAACAACGTCTGACGTTGCAATTTTTCCCTAATAAACTTTTGCACCATGCAATATCAAAATTTACCAATCATAATAATATCGTCTCAGAAATCATAATAATAGCGTCTCAGAAATGGCCGTTGTTCGACATTTTCTTTATAAAAAAATGGGTCATTGTGATGTAATGCGAAGTCGTTACCGTTATTCTGTTCACGGTTTCTTGAGGCTGGGAAGGGGACGTGGTATTTGGACGTCGGTTAAGGCCAATGAGCTCACGCTTCGATGACACCCGTGGCTGATTGATCGATTCAACTCGTGGGGTGACGAGGAGCTAAAGCCAAGGGCACTCGGAAGAGAGCACGACGGAACAGAACAAAATAGAACGTGACGCTGGAGGGTCGAACGGACAGGCGGGCCTTGAGGAAGGGTCACTCGACCGGCTAGGCGGCCCTTGATGAAGGACCACTCAATGAGATTTCTACGTGCAAAGTGGGGGAAACAACGAATTTTGATGTACTCTGGCTTATTTCTACAGTATTAATTTAGGACGTGTCGTTTTTCTGTTCCTTGGGTGGGCAGCCAACATCGGCTCCAATATTGGAAATATTGTCTGGCCTCCGCTGCATGGCAGGCCAAGGGCGTTGGCCCTGAGGCCACAATGGCAGAGGTGGCGATTACACATCCAACGTCAGGGCTCGGAGCGGGCTGGCATTGGGTCCTATCGACCAGGTATTGCGCGGGGCCTCAGTCCAGTGTTTTAAAACGCACCGTTGAACTGTAAACCATGACGGGTAATTGAACTAAAATATGCGAGTGCTGTACACCCTGTCGCCGGCTGTCGGTAGTGCCAATCAGCGAGGAATCCTCTTCAATGGGGGGTGAAAACATTCGTTATGAAGCCCCATTTTAGCCACGACGTATTGTTATGACTCTTGTAGGTCATTTTGTGTGGCAAGCAAAGTTAATTGTTGTTTTGTGTATTGTGCTCCGAATTCGACGAATCTTTATCATAACGGTGTTACATAGTCGTTGTTAAAACTCTAGTTTTGTGGCGCAAGCAAGTTACATATTACATTTTGTATTGTGCTATGAATTCAACTAATCTATATCTTAACTGTGTTAATAGTTATTAAATATATCATAACTACCGTCAAGAATATCATCCCTTATACAATCTTCACAAATCGCCAAATTCCATTACTGGTGTTGATTATCGATCTTTGTTACTTTCGATTGTTAATGTTGAAGTCACAATTAGGCTGACTTCCAGTCATCATTGAAAGACCTTCAGTACTCTTTCACGGACCTCCTGGAGTCATTAAAGATTATCCTAAACTACTGCAAGCAGCCCTGCTGAACTGCGGTCGCTGGTACTAGACGATGAGCAGAGGCTGACTTATCTGAAGCCTGTCTTCAGCTAATAGGCCTCCGTTGGGCAGGGGAAGTTCAGAAGCTGTAGTATGGCTGCTTATCGAGGCGCATAATACCGCTATTGGGGAACTGCGCCCAGACGCTGCCCATGTCCGTCATGGAGTAGCAACTCTGAGGGAAATGCTCTGCACGGCGCGGGGCGACCAGGGCAGCCTCTGTCCCACAATATCTTTTGCAAACGCTGCCCTAATTTTCATGTAGACAGGCAAACTACATGATGCCGGTGGACGTCATTCATAGTCTGCGTCTGTCCCTCGGCCAAATTTGTTTTTACTACCTACCCAATTCTAAACACCAAAAAAAACGTCACTCTTTTTCTCGCTCAATAAAATCTTACAAGGGGATGTCTATCAGACTGATCCAATCTCTTCTTCTGTTCACAACCAGAGAGAACAGTCAGAACATTGGATTACTCATCATATTCGTAGACTAACGCCACATTGTACTTGCTACATATATTAAGGGATTGTATACGAGAATTTCGTTGGAAATATACAGTACGTACTAGACGAACTTTGTGTATCTACGGTATTACGTTAATTTACTGAAAAGCAAGCAACGCAAACTCATAAATCTATGTAATAGTTTCCTGGGCCTCACACTTAATATGCATTACAGCATACAATTGTGCTGCAGTTAAAACTATTTACATGAATTTTCCATTTGCAAAATGCAAACAGATAAGGTCAAAGGTTTCCAAAACTACACATACCATTTCCCGATCAAGAACTCTGCACGGATGCAATCTCCACAGTTGGGGTGCGGGCTCGCTTGCTAAACTGGCATCTACTCACCATGAACACTTTTTTGGAATACATTACCGGGACTGGTTCCCCATAATGAACTCCCATATAACATTCCGATGGGATGAAATGTGGCAACATAGTGGACCAGAAATGCTTTCAGTCAAACCCTCAGTTCATCAACCGCTCGTGCACGGGACACACGTGGATAACTCACAACCACCTGATGGATGTTGACATAGGACCAAACGCGCCACCTTGCCCCTGTTGCCACTAAGTGGCTATCAGCGTGAAACACTTACTGATGGATTGCGACGCACTCGCGGCAGCCCGACGAGCGTTCATAAATCCCCCGTGCAACCTACAAAGCCTACTCACCGACCCAACCTACCGTAAAAAGCTTATCGCTTTCAGAAAACACACCGGAGTATACGAAGCTGTCTAAACCTCAAACGCCTCTGCAAGTGAGGTGATCTCTCCACCCCATTTCGCACAGGAATAACAACACATTTCACAAAGATACGCGTTAACTCTTTACTCTCTCGTACGCGCTAGTAAGCGAATACGCCACAACTGAAATATTTACTGACTTCATCTTGACATGCCTAATTTTTTCGCTAGCGAGGCCGTGCGAACTTACCTTAATCAACGACGGTCGCGCCCTACGGGGAGCCTATTATGACTCACGTTGAGGCTACGGTGGAAATGAGGCTCGATTAAAATCAAATCCAATCCACAGTGGGTTCCTCAATAAATTCATGGTATGGGTTTTTATTCAGTAATTTCTTCGGAAGTCATCACGGGAGGGTATCAGTCGGAGCCCCAGCAGCCCAGCATTCGAGAAGGACGAGTTTCACCATTGCAGCTAGCGCAGGACTGAGTGAGCGGAAATAGCGTTGACTTTGCTCTCTCACAACTAATGCAGGAACGGCAATGAAATGCAATAAAATGTCTCCATTAGATCAACGTCACGTCGCGGCGATATGATGAGACAGTTTTTAGTATCGGCTGAAATTGATATTCGAATAGAACGATCTATATTTTTATGTGCTTTGAAACAATTCTGCGCAAATATGTTTCACATTTCTCAAACCAACTAATTAAGTATGGAATACAAGACAATAAAAAAGTGCTAACTGTTTTTCATCAACGGGTCTGTGAAATCTTAACACACTGTACTTATGCACAGATTAACGTTCATACGACCGCAATACTCATAGTATCGGTACTTCTACGATGGCCGCCATCCTCTGTCTTCTGGCGCCTGTTCGAGTTGTGTTTTCCAACTCGAACATAAATGCATCCTACAAATTAGAATACATCTCTCGTACAGACTTAAAACCAGGAATCCACTCATGGAATACTCGTACATTGTCTATTATTGAGTGCCAGTAAACTCTGCCCAAGCATCATTTGAGGACATTGTTCAGTAGCACTGTTTAAACGCACGCTACTATAGGGATCACTTTCCTAAAAGAAATATGCAGTTTTCAAATGAATTTCTAATGACATGGTTCGCCATTAGAGAAATGTCATATTAATTATTAAATATATTCTATAATTATATTGCTTCCATCTCCATAGAGGACTCATTACCACACACGTGATGGTATTTGTTTTACAGTATTACGACAAAGATATGTGTACAACGTTTAGGAAAAAAAACAATGTGCATTTTAATCAATCTGTTATCTCGTGAAACATTTGGTGTTCATTCGGACTGGATTCATGAGGGCTCAAAGTAAACCCATTTATCTAATTGTTGGACTTTAAGCCCGTAATAAGTGTTTGCAGCAATCATAACTTTTTATTTGTTGTTTCTATTAATTCGAATCTAACGGTCATTGAATAACAATTCATTTTGACAGGTCACAATTACTTCAGTAGACTCTCTGTTGAATTGAACTATCATGTCCACAAATAGGAATCTACATACAGAATAGTTCAAGAGCAGGAAATGTTTGAAAACTCCTTTCATGTCAGGGCAAGGAAGATATGTTCTAGGGATAGATCAGTAAACCTAGTTACGGCAATAGCCAGCGAGTGCTAGCAGGGAGGTGGACATCAGTGACGAGGAAAGAAACAGTCACGTGAAGAACAGATTGTAAGCCAAGTTGACGATGGTGATGTTAGAAGTGTTGTGCCGTGGCTTCTTTCATCACTGGACTTGTCGACGAAGAGTGAGGCTAAGTGATCTCAAACTTGTTTTACACTTTTAACTCACACGTTATGGTAAGCAACATTTGGTGGATCCGGTTGGTAATGAAAATTGTTCGATGCACATTAGATGACAATACCCAGTGGCTGAGGATGATTTATTCATGACGGCTCCACCGTATTATGATTACACGGGCCTCACAGTTGCTACTAGGACGATATCCGAAGGGCTATCTATATCTTCAATTCCACGTAGCTCTGCTGGGGTAGGTAGATAGTTTGCGTCCTATTCAACTTAGTACTTTTTTGGGTCTAGACTCGAGTGAGGCGAGAGGCGCGCTGATGGCGTGACCGACCGATTTCACCATCATGATCCGGACGTCGGGGGTGGATGAGGTTCCGGTTTGATTATACTTTTCCGGGTCTTGTTGGGGTACAGACAATTTAATGAAAATAGGATGAAGTACTCAGAGATTTCAATCTGCCAGGTCCCCGAGCGTAATATCGAAGTTCGATTAAAATCAAAATGGTTCGGCTCATAATTTAGTTTGTAAATTGGATGTCATTCCGTCTAACTTACAATCAGAATACATGTATGGTCTGAGAACCCCCGACAGAGTCTCTGCTGAAATTAGAAAACACGAATGCAGGTATCGTGCCGGGATAGGTAGGTGATAAAATTTGGGAGACACAAACTTCGGTTGTAAACGACGAAATTTAAACTGTTCCTGTGTAAATGAATGTTGACCAATAATTTCTATTCAAATATTAATTTATTAACAAGCTTTATGAACTTCTTTGCACTTTATTGGGGACGTCACTCATATTTTTGAAATACAGAATATCCAGCAGTAACATGCTTGGTACATTGTTTCTGTGGACAGTGTTGATGTACGGATTTAATATATTCTTACTAACATTTTCTTGTTTCCATCCATGATATTTGGTGTTTCTTTCCTGAATAGAAAAGTCTTAAATTCTACTACAGCAACGTTAAGATTGAAGAAAAAATTCAGACAAAGACTATACAATGAAAATGCTGGAACGAAGGGAAGGGCATGGCATATCTCTTAGATAATGTTTAATGATTTGTGATTTTTTAGATGCTAAGGAAATTCAAATTGAAAAATGATATTTTCGAACAGAATTAACTCTATGTACGAAAAAAATTGGCTACGATTAACAAGGAAATTCCTGCATCGTAGTTGAACACCCCTCAATTGCCCTTGTTGAATATTAGTGTGATCGACGCGAAATAAATAAATAATTTCATGTGATAAGTAATGTGTGACAATGTTTTGCACTATGACAACTTTAGTATGACATAATGTTTTTTTTTAATCCTGAATGGACACACAAAACCTGAATCACTTACAATAAGTTCAACTTCCATGATGCTGTGCATGGAAATATTCGCAAGGTATCAAGTCAAGAGCGCTTGATCCAGGCAATTGTGCTTCTAGTAACTTGTAATACGGTCTAATAAATACGCATTGCCTCTCCATCCCCGAAACGCACTGCTATGAATTCCACTTACTGTCGGCTGGACACACTGTGCAACTGCAATTCAAGGCGGTTTATCCGTGGCAGCCTAGAGACAGTACGTGGGCAAGCAGGATACGAAATAACATTGCTGGTAGCTTACAAGTGTTTACAAGTGTAGACAGACAACAAGAGGCCCACTGGGCCAAACTAAAACTAGGTTGCCTTTTGATAGCAAGAGGATTAGTTCTGAAGATGAAAATCTAAGAAAGCTCCATGTTCCCTTTCTGTTTTTATTATATCAAGATAGGGCTGCCGTGGCCGAGTGGTTAGCGTATCCGACTACAGTGTCAGCCTCTGGTGCTGTAAGGCGCGAGTTCGAGCCTCGGCAGATACGCGGCGGTCTGTGTCTGCCTAACTTAGCCACTCTCCTGACTAGGGGAATACAGATATATGTTTATACATACATACAAGATAGGGAACGGTTTAGCTGTTTATCGGCGATTTATGTAGAACTTATCGAGCCGCGACTTAAACGTTTCGATTGTATTGCTGTTTACCACCTCCGCTGGAAGTTTGTTCCATTCTTGGACAACTCTATACGTGAAGAAAATGCGCGTGAGGTCGAGTGGGGAACGTTCCCCAACGATTTTGAATTCATTGTTTATAGTTCGTATCTAGAGTGAAAAAGTTCGCTCGGTCGACGTTTTCCTTACCGTTCATAATCTTCCACACTTCGATCATGTCACCTCTGACTCGACGTTTCTCTAGCGAATAAAGATTGAGTTCACGTAGCCTGTCGTCGTGCGATTTATTCCACAAAGAAGGGATGAATTTGGTAGCTCTACGTTGAACCTGTTTTAATATAATAATTCGTTTTCTGAGATATGGAGACAAAAATTAAATAGAATACTCGAGATGCGGTCTGAAAAATGCATTGTATAACTTGAGCATGCTGTGTGGGTTTTTGTACGAGGTTGTGCGGGAAATCATATCTAACATTTTGTTGCCTTTCGTGGCAGCATCTTTACATTGCTTCCTACTTTTGAAGTCGTTACGAATGATGACTCCTAAATCTCTCTCTTCGATAACAGGAGTGAGTTTCTTTCCAGAAATCGAATATTCGTGCTTGAGGTTATGAGGACCTATGTGCATAACTTTACATTTGTCTACAATAAATTTCATCTGCCACTTGTCTGACCAATCAACAATTTAGTTCATGTCTAGTCGGTGCTGATGACACTCTAGTTCAGTTTGCACTTTTCGTCCTATCTTAGTACCGTCAGCAAACTTGTTAATGTTTGACAGTACGATGCCATCGAGATCGTTCTGAATATTGTAGAGAGAACTGGACCTAACATGCATCCTTGAGGCACGCAGCTTGTTACATTACCCAAGAGGGAGGAAGCTCCGTTAAGTACAACTCGCTGCCGTCTGTCCGTGAGCCAGCATTTTATCAAATTGTTAAGCTCGCCCCGAATACCGATGCAGTGCACTTTACTAACTAGGCGCTTGTGCGGGACTTTATCAAAGGCCTTCTGAAAGTCAAGGTAAATGATATTCTTTAAGAAATTTCGTGTCGTGGATTTCAATTATATTCATGAAAAATTAGCAGGTTCGTACGACAAGAACGGTTGTGTCAAAAGCCATGCTGAGAGTCACCAATCAATTTTTTTTATTCTAAGAATTCTGTAATTTCATCCGTTATCAAACGTTCCATCAATTGGCTATTAGCTGAGGTGAGAATAATTGGACGGTAATTTCCAGTACACTTTTTTTCCCCTTTTTCAAAAAAAATCTGGTGACATTTGCCTCTTTCAATTTAGAGGGGCAGGTGCCATTTGTGATATTTTGAGTGAATGTTCGGCGATTTCGTTTCTAGTGTCTTTTGGAATTCTGGGATGAACTTGTTCTCGACCTGGAGATTTTGTGACTTTTAATTTTTCTATATATTCATTAACTTCGGCGGGGGAAAAGTTCACTGTTCTGAGGGCTTCAATTCGTCTTTCCGCTATGGTATCCTCAGAACTAGAAATATCCGAAATCTCAAACGTAAATATAGAACAAAAGTTTTCATTAAGTAGGGCACTCATTTTGAAGTGTCGCCCGCTTCTCGTTCACAAACATCGTTTCTTGAGAGGGCTGATTACAGAAGCATAATTAAAAAATGGTTTCGGATTAGTCTGGCATGCTAAGTACGTTAGTAGAATACGTGCATCGGTTTTGTTAGAGGGTTGAGACCATTAGGCAGGACATAAGTGCCGACAAGATAAAGTGATGTGTGTATGAAACTCACCATGCTGCTTAGGCAATCATATACAGCGATTTGTAAAATACATTTCGCGAATATGTGGGACCTAAATTGAGCAATAATTTAGTAGAAATGTTTATATAAAATTTAAGTAAATGCATTCCAACAGCTATTTAGAGGGTCCGATATTTTTGGCATAAAGTGTCCGACTTTGTTTTCCTACAGTTATCTGATCAATATCAAAATGCAATCAGATGATCAAGGTGAACATTCAATAAGCTGATACATGTAAACATCCAATCAGTTGGCAAATATTAACATTGAGTCAGCTAATCCATGTTTATATTCGATCAGCTGAGCCAAGTAAACATTCAGTCTATGTGCACATTCGATCTGCTGAGCCTTTTCCCCATTCGCATAAAAAGTTTATCCACGAACTCAGTGGATCAGCTGATCCTTAACAGTTTTCGATCTTTGGACACATTCCATCAGCTGACCGATGCAAACGGTAGAACCGGAACAGTTGATGCAAATGAACACTCGATTAGCTGATCCGTGTACACATGCGAAGGATCCATGTACACATGCGAAGGATCCATGTACAAATGCGAAGGATTCATGTACACATGCGAAGGATCCATGTACACATGCGGAGGATCCATGTACACATGCGAAGGATCCACGTACACATGCGAAGATTTGCTCATACGTAAATTTCCGATGAACGGTACAAAATTGAACAAACAAGCATAACTCTCATCGTTTCAATAAATGAAACAAATGCTTAGTCGGCATCATTTTTTTTTACGCTCATTCTTCAATGAGTCATCTATTCAACCTGAAAATTACTGTTAAACGCAGATACGTTAAGCAATCTTTTATACATATTTGTTACGGTACATGAAACCTATGTATTTTATTTTATATTGCCTAGTATCATTAACAGATAACAGTGTTTGAATTGGTCGATCACGTTATATTGAACGCCTAGGGAGTATTGTGATTAAATGTCAAACTCTAATATTTTCTAGTTATGAGGAGAATGATAATATCAATACCCTGGGATTGAACATACCATCGCATACCCAAATTAGATAACTTGCGGTTATTTTAATTCATCTCTCCCCCAAATTGTACAACCATTCCAACTCCGGCATCAACCGAGTTTTCCATCATACGCTCCACGATCACTTTTCTGCAAATTTCAATACCGTAATTATTCATTTTAATATAATAAACATTGCAATCCTCGGCTTCCAGAGCCAATATGGAATGATTAAAAATGTGCTCAACATGAGCAAGTTTAATTGAGCAACGAAGAAGCAGCGATCAGCGTCGTGGAAGGACAATCAAATTCGATGAAAAAAATACGTCAGCCAGTTAAATTTTATTCAAATAAATCATTTTTGTTTCTTAAAAAAACGTAAAAGGTATAATGAGTCATCGTCCTTTCTTTCCATGCCTACTCCACCAATAAAACTCATATTTAAACGATCGTATAGTACAACAAGTGAATTTCCGTGTATCTAAACATTTGCTCAACGGGAAACATTTTCGAAGTGTCGTCGTCTGAATCCTGATGATGGGAGTTGTTGTAATTGATGTCAGATACTTAGTTCAACAGTTGGTTTAGTGTTGTATTTTCTATAAATGTATCTCTCAGTACTGCAAAAAGAAACAAAATGTAACCATTTTAGGTTAAAGAGCATAGAACCTTACTTCAACCTACGGGTAGTTGGGAGCATCGAACAAGTGTTCGGTCGCTTCGCATGTAAACAATACCTTTCAGTTCCCTTCCATAATGAGTGTCGCCCGACCCCTTCGCCATCACAGTGGAGCAGGGGCACGAATTTATAACTCTAAATCTTGTTCACTGACACAATTTTGTATAATCAAAATATACCACTCTTGCGTACGTCAGTATGGTTGTCCTTTCGTTATTACATTTTGGGGTAATAGCCCTGAAAAGGTACAAGTATTTTCAAGGAAATATTACATTCAAATTTTAGGTTGTGTACATCGATGCGTAGATATGTAGCCAGGTATATTTGGTCACTCAAATTCCATCATTGGCCAGCTTCAAAGAACATCTAAGAACGATGTAAAAACTAAATCTTTTGAACAAATCCGAAACTGTTATGTGGATCAAAGTCATTGGAAAAGAAGCTGTTGGTCTTCAGATAAACTTTATCAAGTTATGTCACATCAACTACTGAACTGTTAAAGTTCATCTCACGGAAACGGAAAGAGTTCGAATATCATGAGTTTGGATCATTTTTCGCCACATCGTTTCGTCGACACCGGCAGCTTTCGTCAGAGTTTCGATCTTACGTTAAAGAAGAAAGGCTACTGGCACGTGCAGGGGAACTGCTTCTTCGTTATCCAAGCAGAAGACTGCAGTGGAATTGCAATCCCACGGAAGTGGGAAAATGATCAGTTCCCATTCATCGGGGACAAATAGGATTAAAATTGAACAAATTCCTTGTGTAGACATAATATTATGATATAGTTAACTAATGCATTTGCTTCACATCAGATCTCATATTCCTGATGTGCGATCTGAAAGACTGAGGTATTTATATTTTCAATCGGATAAAATAAAATTAAATTAATTCAACACAATATAGTCTGACAAAGAACCTAGTTATCAATATATTATGCCATCAAATTATTATGAAGAGTAATGGAACCAATTCTTTCGCCCAACGTTTGAATTATCAGCCTGATTTAAAAAGAAGAAATTCTGTTTGGTTGTAGTGAGGCAACCTTAACGAATACATTTTCTGTTAAACAGAAGCGATTGTTCAACACGCGCGCATATCTAAATTGGCTTGATTGATCTGCTTTCAAGCAGAGCATATGTGATTTACATACTATTTGTGTTATTTTCCTACCTGGCATGAAACAATGAAGGTCGCTTAGCGAGTACGAGCCAACAATAATATGGGAGACTGATGTAAATGACAGTCAATTTCTTATTGGAAAAAACATTACCCACCTACTCGATTATTTTACGCGACACGCCAATACGTAGTGATTCCGGCTTTCGTGGATATTTTTCTGTTTTTGGTTGTAATATTGTGCCGACAATTTTCAATAGCAGCATGCAAAACGAAACAAGCCAACGTCATTTATGTCAGAAGATCAATCAGGGGTTTCTGCAGAGATGATTGATTGTTTATTACCAAAATACGTGGCCCTCGAATAATGTTTTGCTGTACACATGATCTTTTTTTTTATAAAGGAACAAACATAAAAAATGCTGTTGAAGTCAATCGTCACCACCTGAATGTTTCGTACTTCGTTGACGCTCGTTGTGGAAAGAGTGCTCCTGTGGCTGCAAGTCATCAACAAATGATGTGACATTACACTCCCAGAGCTTCAAGATGAAATGAACAGTCGTTCCCCTGTAGACCCAACATTAGTAGAACGAAGCAGAAAGAAAGAGCGATGGAGTTTTATCAAATGATGTTAATTCAATATTGGCTTGTAATTATTTACTATATGAAAATGTTAGTTCGTGCTCCTGGTATTTTGTATCTTGAGTTCAAATTGTTCATTATAAAGGTAGGTTCAATTGAACATATTAACCAGCTTCTCTTAGTCATGAAAGGGTAAATGCATAAATAAATGATCACCTATCGATTGGGTTTAACCACATTTTATTTTCACGTGTATAAATTAGGATTGAACTTGTCATACTAAATGTTTTGCAGATGAGGTATTAAATGATATATGTTTGCATAATTATAATTCTCAATGCACCGAATGATGGGATATAATAAGGATATCGCTTTTTAAATTAATTCACACTTCTCATAGACGATCTTATCTACGATTAATCCCGACGAGGGCAACTATTTTTGTACTATGATATAAACCTTTTCTCTCTTTTTTGTTTTGTCGTGACTCTCTGTTTCACATAGGCCCACTCATACCGTCGCATTATTTGCCAGGCAATGAATGAGGCCGTACAACTGAATTAACAATACTCACTCAAACGAATTGTCTTACATAAGACCCCAACGGCAGATCACAACACATTATGTTAACAGGATACTGTACTTATTTTTTAAGTACATTAAAACTCACCCTTTTAGCTCTTACGTCGTGACATATTTCGGTCGGAGTCGTGTTCGTATATTCAGCAAGGAAAGTAAGATACCTCCAGACAGCTTGCACGCTGCTCCAATTACTCAGTTACAAGTTCT
>SDVV010023979.1:0-12661 GCA_016164225.1 Gammarus roeselii
AGTTGTTATGTTAGTGGAGTTGTAAGGTTAGTGGAGTTGTGAGGTTAATGGAGTTGTAAGGTTAGTGGAGTAGTAAGGTTAGTGGAGTTGTAAGGTTACTGGAGTTGTAAGGTTAGTTGAGTAGTAAGGTTAGTGGAGTTGTAAGGTTAGTGGATTTGTAAGGTTAGTGGAGTTGTAAGGTTAGTGGAGTTGTGAGGTTAGTGGATTTGTTAGGTTAGTGGAGTTGTAAGGTTAGTGGAGTTGTAAGGTTAGTGGAGTCGTAAGGTTAGTGGAGTTGTAAGGTTAGATGAGTTGTAAGGTTAGTGGAGTTGTAAGGTTAGTGGAGTAGTAAGGTTAGTGGAGTTGTAAGGTTACTGGAGTTGTAAGGTTAGTTGAGTAGTAAGGTTATTGGAGTTGTAAGGCTATTTGAGTTGTAAGGTAAGTGGAGTTGTAAGGTTAGTGGAGTTGTTAGGTTAGTTGAGTTCTAAGGTTAGCGGAGTTGTAAGGTTAGTGGAGTTGTAAGGTTAGTGGAGTAGTAAGGCTAGTGTAGTTGTATGGTAAGTGGAGTTGTGAGGTTAGTGGAATTGTAAGGTTAGTGGAGTTCTAAGGTTAGTGGAGTTGTAAGGTTAGTGGAGTTGTAAGGTTAGTGGAGTTGTAAGGTTAGTGGAGTAGTAAGGTTAGTGGAGTTGTAAGGTTAGTGGAGTTGTAAGGTTAGTGGAGTAGTAAGGTTAGTGGAATAGTAAGGTTAGTGGAGTTGTATGGTAAGTGGAGTAGTAAGGGTGATCGTATTGTACGAGTCAGTATTATTATCGTAGGTATAACATTTATTAGTATGTCACGTTCACTGCTGAGCTTCAGTATCGGATTAATTCGTTGTTTAGTCTAAAGGCGAGTAATTCATAATGATTCACTTCACGTGATTGGTAAGATGATTGACGTTGGGTATTGCATAGAGGTGGATAAGAATTGATTTGTTAGGGTTAGTTGTAAACATCGGTGTTACGACTTTTTGAATTAATTTACATCGGTATTGAGTTTGCAGAGGAGACAATTGTATACTTTTTCGCGTGGCTTTGTAAAGTAGGCCGGTTTTAGGTTTTGGTTTGGAATATTTGATAATTTATAAAGTTCAGTGTTTGAGAAAAAGTGATAGCAATTTATTTTGGCCTAATGACAGGCTAATTAAACTGTATCAGAGCTGTTCTGAAGATTATTCTACTCAATATGAACTGATGAGTTATAAGTTCACATTTACACACCACCAATCAGTAAATGTTGTTAGAAAACACTCCCGATTAATCTACTTAATATGTACTGATGAGTTATGAGTTCACATTTACACACCACCAATCAGTGGATGTTGTTGGAGTTTCGATTAATGTACTTGATATGTACTGATGAGTTATGAGTTCACATTTACTCACCACCAATCGGTGGATGTTGTTGGAGAACACTCTCGATTAATCTTCTCAATATGTACTGATGAGTTATGAGTTCAAATTTACTAAGACCTTTTGTTGTTAAAGCCTCATTAACAAGTCTATTGACCAGTAGGTAGCACGTAAATGGGAAAAATAGCAATCGCCTACATAGAAGGCCCCATAGTAACTAAGAATCTCGACTCCCACAGGGTGGTCCATTTCGTAACACTCGCTTCAGTAGCGACGGGTAATTATTTCATTAAATTTGTTATCTTGAAATTTGTTTTATCTCTTCAGCAGATGAACAAAGTTATTCACATCCGTGATTCATTTTGAGGCGCCTCTAGTGACTGCAAAGGGCGACCAACACGATGCAATAAAATAAAATAATAGGTTTCAGACCCAGATCCGTTTCTTAGTTCAGAAGAGTGTTTGCATTTGTGCGCATTGTAAACTGAGCTCACGAATAATGGGTAGCGAGACAGAGTGGAACAGCATCGGTGCTGTACACATGAACACGAACAGGGACACGAGCGTTACAATGTAACAAGTGTGAATAAATATGCTTTTCATACAAACGACCTGTCCTCGCTTCGTCTAAATTCACTATTGTTGATACCACATGATGGATGTACATACAATGTTTTGCCTTTATAAACTCCACTTACGCACCAAGTACGGATGAAATCGGATAGGAGCGTTCCCTATCAAGGACCCTAAACAAGTTTGAGAAGCAATATGCAATACATGGAGGTTTCTGCTTCGAAGTCGAGAGCCAGCATAGAATTGGCATCTCAGAGTTTTGAGGAACATCAACAAAACTGACTTGATGATGAAATAACATTGTATATTGACGATTGTGATTAGCAGGGGATGTGATTTGAACACTGATTCATATATTCGAAAAGATGGAGATTATGTATCGAAATGATTCATCGTGCAAGGTCAATGTTGATAATCGTATAGAGAAATGATTAACATATTGGAGTCTTTTTAAAGTATCTATATCGTAATAAATTAGGACTGTAGGTTATTGCCATCCATTTGACGGTAAAACTTCTATTATCTGTCGAATGGCTGGGCTTCTAAGGCAGTCCTGGCTTGACTAAAGTGTTCAGGCAGTATACTGTTTTATAAACTTAACGGATTGCCATTAGCACGGCCGAGTAACTATCAGAATCCTGAATTACAACAATGTAATCGGGTACAAGAACTCCTGGCAGTTAGCACGAACAACATTGCTTCTGGCAATGTTGTACAGCAAGCTTAATGATTTCAAAAATGTGGATTTAGTACGTTGTACTAAATGTTTGAGGAGCATGGCTGGAGTGTCGCTGAGGGACCGGATCACCAACGACATGGCTCGAATGACAACGGGGATGGTGAAAAAGTTGGAGGACAGAGTGTTTTTGTGTGTTCTGAGATGGTTTGGGACCATGGCGAGGATGGATGGAGGGAGATTGGTGAAAAGGATGATGGAGCCGGAGGCAAGATGTCGCAGGCCTAGAGGTGGACCGAAGTTTGGGTGGCTGGATGGTGTGAAGCCGGCGTCAAGAAGGAGAGACTTGAATGTGGAAGTAGCGTGCAATGAACAGGCGTGAGTTGTGAATGGGTGTGAATGGTTGATTTTTGACGCTGCTCTGTTGTGTTTTCCCGCCCTTGGCATCACGTTATCGGGACGGTCGTGGGTGGGTGGGGGGGGGAGGGCAGCTATCATGATGCAGCGGGGTAAACCAGTGAAAACTGTCGGGCCCTGCTGCTAACAACGGATCCGCTGACGGCACTCGTGACCCAGAGTTTGTATTGCGGGGTAACCGGCCGGATTCTTTAGTACAAAAGAGCTAATTTGTGTGAGTGAGAGCGTTTGAGGGTGTGAGGGTGTGAGGTGCGCTTTGCCGTCTGCCACCCCCCTTTCTGGGGGATCCGGCCTAGTGTCTGTATCTGTATCTCAGATAATTATAAGTATTTATGCTTACTTTACTTGCATATATTCATGCAAAAAATAGCCCTACTAACATTGATTTAACAAGCCAACACGACTAGGCTGAAATTGTCGGCAATTATATATTTAAAAAATTTTACTTTCTATTACAATATTTTCACCAGTCGTTACTTCGTCACGACAATCCCCGCATGACAGCTTGCTAATTAGTATTCCGTTATAAAATCTTGAGCCAATCCTAAGTACAGTCGCCACGGTGAGCTGACAAACATAATTTTGGTTACATCAAATCCTTAAATAGCGAAAAGTTTATTTTAGATATATTTTCACACAAAAAATAATACCCACTTGTCCCCGAAACGCCGAGTTAGAATTCGGTACACACTCGTCCCAGAGAAGCCTAGTACGAATGTTGCACACACTCGTCCCAGAGAAGCCGAGTATGAATGTTGCACACACTCGTCCCAGAGAAGCCGCGTACGAATGTTGCACACACTCGTCCCAGAGAAGCCGAGTACGAATGTTGCACACACTCGTCCCAGAGAAGCCGAGTACGAATGTTGCACACACTCGTCCCAGAGAAGCCGAGTACGAATGTTGCACACACTCATCCCAGAGAAGCCGAGTTCGAATGTTGCACACACTCGTCCCAGAGAAGCCGAGTACGAATGTTGCACACACTCGTCCCAGAGAAGCCGAGTACGAATGTTGCACACACTCGTCCCAGAGAAGCCGAGTACGAATGTTGCACGCACTCATCCCAGAGTAAACGAGTAATGTGTATATACACACTTGTCCAAGAACAGCCGTGTATGAGTTGTGTACACACGTCCGAGAGAAGCCGAGTCAAGTTTATTTACAGTCTTGTCCCATGAAGAACCGATTACAAACTCTTTACACACTTGTCCCAGAGTTGATGAGTCAAACTTGTGCACCCAATTGCCCCAGACAAACCAAATAAGAATATATTGCACATGCGGGTCCCAAAAGAGGAACAAACAAATAAATACACTTGAGTACCAAAGTACGGACAAATGGATCCATCAAACATTGCGCGTACCAGAAAATATCGGTCAAGGAGCTCGAGCGTCCCATGAACAAAATAAGTTACATGGTCCCATTAGTTCGGTTGGAAATTATAGGTGTGTGTGTACATGTGTGTGTGTGTGTGTGTGTGTGTGTGTGAGGGTGTGTGTGTGTGAGTGTGTGTGTGTGTGTGTGTGTGTGTGCGTGTGTGAGCGTATTCCATTGAGCTGTGCGTGTGGCGTGTGTGCGTCTGTTGCCTGAAAAGTCGAGGGCTAATTGATGGGCTTGTACTGACATATTTGACTTCTGAGTTGCTTCAATAAATGACTGAATTTTAAAATTTGACATTCACTTCAACCACTAACAGAGGAGCAAATCTCACCAAAGATTTAAAAAATCACTCAACACATCCCACATGCCGATGTAAATCTTATTCAAGGAATTGATGTTCGATCACGTATGCATGCAAAAATCTTTTATTTATGCGAACCATAAAACGAAATGACGAGCTTGACTGTTCTTTAACATTGCGCCCTTCAGAAGCACTTGAACTTCCGGTCAAAATTAGCCGATCTAATTGAATGCTTTGTCCTGTTGTAACATGCAGTTATCTGAAGGATGGAGTGACCTTTGTTGAGAGTGAGCAAAGTTCCACTTCCGTTGAAATTTTGCCCCTTTCAAAATTGTTTGTTTGGTTGGCGAAGTTCTATCGAAATATCGTTTGGTTGGCGAAGTTCTTCCGAACTATTTTTGGAATAGCTTCAAACTTTTTAACGTCTGTTATGAGGAAAACGGGTTATGGTTCCTGTGCCAATTAAAAGTTGAAAACACTGAAGATAGCACAAGTTGGTCCCTTATTTTTGCTGAGACCTTAAGCCGCACGTTTACTTGCTTTACATTTGGTCAAGAGGCCATCAAGAATGAGCCACCCTGGCCCCTGGCGTTAACTGGGGGGTCCGATGACGGCAAGGAACAAACCTCGTTCACGAGGGGCCAGCATCTTCTCCAGAGCAACAAATACCAGGAACCCAACGTCAAAGAACGCCAGCCTCTCCAAGACGAATAGCGCCACGTCAGCCGAAGACGACACGACCAATGACTGCATCGCAGAGTTGACCAGAAGCGTGAACGAAATTAAGAATTTACTAAGCTAAGCCACCGGCTCTTCCAAGCAGGAAAATGAAGACTTCACCGCTGAATCCAGCACAATCGACGAATGTCTTACGAGACTCCAGTATCAGGTCAAAGCTATATCTCTTTGAATCCACAAACTCGTCAAGAACCAACCGACCTCCATATTTTAGGACACCCTCAATGACTCTCAACCACAAAAACACCCCAACCGAGTTCCAAGAGCTGCAAGGAAGACGCTGTTCTCACCATCTAATGAACACAACATTTCCAACAACGGTCCTAACTTTCCGGAACATTGAAAGTGACGTTCGACGCTAAGGGCAGACTGGATATTTGTACACACACTCTACGAGAAGAACTGGGCTTCGTTACTGACCGCCCAGTCCTAAACGTCACCATCAGCTGCAACTAGAGCTTCACTATTCGAGGAGATACAAAACTTCAAAGTGACACTATACTCTCCATGACCAGAACATGCAAAAATTCATACACAATCATATCACACCCAACTTTCTCTATGAGTTCAGGCTAATATTAAGAAGCTGAGAAGTGCATCACCTGCTAAAATTCAACTGCCCTGCCCCACCAAACTACATAGACATACCTTTTATTGACACTTAAACCTAGGTTACACTTTTCGCTAGACATTCGATTTGATGTTATATATGCCATAAACGCCGACACACGAGCAGAGCTCGTCAAGGTAAGAAAAGATGCTCACACTGCTCCCAAGACGACCATGACCTATGGAAGTATGCCCGGTCATGCCCATTCAAAGAATCCTACCGCTTTTAGTAGTAAACGGCCACCACGTGGTATAGAAAGACTGCCCCCAAGATAAAAAAGAAAGAGAAATTCTTCAATTCCAGGTAGACCACAAGGTCGGGTGATGAGAGGCTATGGTCTCGATGCACTCCTCTCAGGCTGACCCTCCCACCACGGAGGGACGATCACCATCACTCCATACTCATTTCCTCACAACGCTCATAGATAGCAGTGCAAGCAGATTTGCTCCCACAACGTATCATTTCACTATGATGAAATTACTCTCAAAACAACTACAGTGATTGAAGTACCCTGTCCATGTAGTAAAACTCAAATTAAAGCTGGACACAAAGTTTCCCACGTAGACAAACACAAAGTAACTGTTGGATAATATACGTCCTTCAATGATGCCAAACTAATTGTATGCACTTCCGGCTACTCCTCAAACCTGACATGAGTGCTTCTGCAGCAGGTTTAGCCAAGGATTACGGAGTTACCGAAGTTTCTCTAGCAACATGGATCAAATCACAAAACTCTCGTTCTACCCCATACCAGATCAACTTTCCATGATCTGACGTACCGGAGTTCATATTAATCCCGGGTGGAAAAGTGAATAAAAACTTATCCAGTTGCAACATGGCCTGCAGTGTGCAAAAAAATGCCTTGAACACTGCCACGTCATCAAATATCGTAAGCCGTACATAGTTCAATGCTGTAAGAAGTGTGCCGGCGAGCCCGGGAGAAAGGACTGCACAGCGTCTCAACCTTTACATGCTACCACGTCTCATGCCTCCATGATGCAGGCGACCACGACTACCAAAAATTTCACAAAACGACCACAGAGTCACATGGAAGCAAGCCATTCAAATAAGGCACGACGAAAACCCTAGTCGGCTTAATTATGCCAAAGCAGATAAATCTGCATGTAAACCCATCCCGCCTGACCATATCCACACATCGGCAACACAACCTATTAACATGACATACAAAATTCTCTACCTACAAACCTCCAAAATAGCCGTAACACCTTCGCACCCAGCCTAGCAACCGCCCTCGTAATAGAGGTGAGTGGCTCTAGCAATGAACCCACCAGTGCCAGGAGGACACCGTGATGAATGCTGCCTACTCAGTCGACCACGCAGCGAGGCCCACTAACACAAAAAACGAAAAGGCGAAGAGATGAAGACTTCTCCATTGACCACCCGTCACAATGCAAAAAGATAAGCAACAGCCCACGAACAACAGCTCGTCAAGATCAGAGCGTAAAACGACTTCTATTCTTCACAAACGAGGCCTCGGCGAGCTAAAACCAAAGTGAGGGATGAAACTTTCAAGTTTGTATGCCCGACTCCGGAACACATCGTTCTGGGTACGAGTTCGTCGCCAGAGAACGGCGACGAACTCGTACCCGGAACCGTTGAATAACCATGCACCTCGGTTGATCCAAATATCTCACAGGTTACACAACCAACTATAGAGTTGAGAAAACCTTCCAAGAAGCAACCACAAAGAGCAGACACCCAAATCCTCCTCCTCCTACGAGAGTACTCACAGCTGCGATACGCAGTTATTTTTGCAGACCACGTTTTTCAGAAAGCGGACGCTTCCGCTCTGGAACCCTTGGCCAACCCATAGACACGAACACCACAAAAGTTCTTGCAAATCAGCGACCACTCCAGACAATCAAAGTCTGAGAGTGAACCGTTTTCAAAATGAACAACAGCACAATACTTTGGTGAAAATGACCCGAACTTCAGAAACAAGAAAGTTGAATTATTATCCCTAATCTCTGTCCACAAGCCTTTGATGATAGGTCTCCATGAGATCAAACTTTAAGAGACTGCCACCTTCACAATCCCCGTTATGTCATACATCGCCGCGAGGCCACAATAATGTGACTGCATATGACGAAGTGGCACTCGTGATCAACTAAAGCGTATCTCTCCACCTCCTTCCCCTGATGACGGAACTCCAAGCTATCGCTGTTAAGATATGCGTCTCAGAACTAATAACAGTGGTCTACTCGTCACGAGGCTCCGATCTCTCAGAAGCACTAATGACAGAACTGCTTACCCAACTGCCCTTCAATGTATTCCTTCTAGGAGACTTCAACAGCTAACACGAAATTTGGGGATGCGTTTCTACAGACCCCAGGGGAGGGATAATGGCCAACACCATAGACACTCACAACCTAGTACTCCTCAATGACTGACAACCCACCCGAATACCCTCGAAAGTATAACTGCATTGATTTAGCGATGAAACAGAGGAGAGACTAAGAGGGGTGCCCAATCTATCCGCCACAAAACCGCCGTGTCCCTGCCGGGGCTCGAACTCGCGACATGCAGCACCAGAGGCTGGTACTGCAGTCGGATACGCTAACCACTCCGCCACGGCGGCCCATCACGCGGCCATAGCGGCCCTTAATAGCATAGCGAAGAAAAATGGCACCTGTTGTTTTCCGCAAACTTAGAGTGGAGAAAAAAGAAGAAAACTAGACCCAATTAAGCAGGATAATTTACCAAAACACCCCCTCTCCCAAGTGTGGGAAAAAAATTAAGACATATCCAGGGACGCCCCAAGCGACCTATCCACATCCTTTCAATTGAAGACACCATTATTTTCTCTCTACGTGGAAATCGCGGATAAACTAGCACAAACTTGAAGCCAGATATCACAATCAACAAATTGCACGGCTGCTTTTTAAACGGAAAAAAAACTCGAGATAAAGTGACCTTATTGACTTAACTTCCACAAACGCGAATTCCTACAAAAAACCTTTCTCTCTCCACAAACTACAGTAAGCTATAGATCATACTCGAGAAACTTCGCTCGGGCCGGACCGCGTGCACATCAATATGATCAAACATCTCTCTGAAGGTGCCCTTGAGTATCTATTAAAAGTGTTTAACATAATGTATTCAAACTCATTTTTTCCTGACCAATGGCGTGAATCTGCAATCATCCCAATGCCCAAACCCAAAAAATGCAACAATGACATAAGCAACTGTCGTCCCATTGCCCTTACCAGCGTCCATAAATGCAACAGTGACCCACGCAACTGCCGCCCCATTGCCCTTACCAGCGTCCTTAAATGCAACAGTGACCCACGCAACTGCCGCCCCATTACCCTTACCAGCGTCCTTAAATGCAACAGTGACCCACGCAACTGCCGCCACATTGCCCCTACCAGCGTCCTTAAATGCAACAGTGACCCACGCAACTGCCGCCACATTGCCCTTACCAGCGTCCTTAAATGCAACAGTGACCCACGCAACTGCCGCCACATTGCCCTTACCAGCGTCCTTAAATGCAACAGTGACCCACGCAACTGCCGCCCCATCGCCCTTACCAGCGTCCTTAAATGCAACAGCGACCCACGCAGCTGCCGCCCCATTGCCCTTACCTGCGTCCTTTGTAAGACAAAGGCGCGAATGATTAGTTTGCTCCTTGTTGACTACATTGAAACAACCACCAGTACGGCGGCTGGAAATGCCCCTATACAATGGACCACCTCGTACAACAAAAATCAGACATTCGATAGGTTTGTCCGAGGGGAACATGGGGTTTCCATCTCTTTAATGTTGAAAAAGTAAAAGACACTACCTGGAAATACGGTATCATGTAGGATCTCTTCCGTAAAGACCTGAGAGGCCGCCTACAACGTTCTATCCACATATTTCTGCAAAATCGTACCTTCAGGGTTGAGGTAGGCGACACTCTGTCACCATCGCATCGGCAAGAAATGGGCGTCCTTCAGTGAAGCACCCTCAGTGTCATCACTTTTATGTGCAAAGTCGACTAGATAGCCAACATTCCTGCCGTGATGGATGACTTCTTTCATTACTCTACGTGAACGACCTTTAAATGAGCTACAGACACCCTAGCCTTTCAACAATTATACATGAACTCTAGAAGTGTCCAAGCCAAGTCGGGAAATGGGCTTCCTAACGGATTCTGATTCTCGCATCCTAAACAAAAGCATGCGTTTGGCTCTCTTTCCAGGTTTACACCTGAAACCAGCCCTAAGTCTACACAACACACCTCCAGTATACGAAGAATCCATTAAGTTCCTGGGTCTTGTGTGGGACACTCAACTCAAATGGCGACCCCACATTACAGCCCTGGAGGTCAGCGGAACTCCTCCTCTCTGTAACATCCTTGAAATTAGGAGTCGACATGGGCACCGGCATGACGTGGCTCATAATGATTACACTCTCTCGCATTGACTATGTAGCTATTGTTTACGGATCAATAGCCAAAACCACTGTCGAACCCTTCTCGATCATCGCCAACAATGCCATACGCATCACAACTAGCTAACGAGTTTCCGCTTCCGCTCCGGCGAGACGAACTCTCGCTACAATACTATTTCAAGACTAGGAGCCTCAACAACATTACATTACCAACATTCACAATAAACGCATATTTGTGGCTAAGAAGAATATACGACCACCATTCTCCTAATCGTGGACAACTTATTGACATCGCTGAACATCTCCAACCAGCGCCTACCGCCGAGAATTTTTGTGATTACTCGAGGGGCGATAATTGTGACATTAGTAACCCGTTTATTACATATTTCTTCCAGCCAGTACTTTTTCATATTATATGTTACTCCCATTTTATATCAGTGCAGTTATTTATTGCTCGTTTACCGTGCAATTCGTATTGTCAACCGGAGCTGTGCCTTATCAAGGATATTGATCAATATACAGTAGGTGTGTCATATGGTCAGTTGACCTTAGGTCGGAGACTGCACGACAACAACCAACGTCAAACGTTTAGTAGAGTCGAATCCGGGTTGTATCGATCTTCTATTCTCTCGAATGCTAGGCGATCCATGACTTATTGGTGATCATGTGGCCGTTCGTTGTGACCATGTAAGGTAGAAGCACGAGTTCTGTGCCGTCAAACATAAAGTATTCATTTATTTAGGTGCTTATTTGTAAGAAAATTATATGCAAACTATTTTAAATTGTTGTATCGATACATTCTAGGTTGTAATTTCAAATTTTATTTTAATAAAATTATTTTTAACTGTTTCCCAATGATAATTTTCTACGTGGCGTGTAAATACTTGACTTTTAAAACTCAACGGCAATGCATTGAAATTTGAACATTTTGATAGGAGGTGAATGCATTCTGAAATGTGTGAGTCATATTGCTGACTATAGTTATTAAAATATTCTGTTGCTGATGTTGCAGAAACGCTGTACTGTAAATCATTGTACTTTTCTTGTTCTCCCTGAAATCGAGACGACGAGTTCATTGCTTGCAGTCCCTTCATTGTATCGTCAGATTCAAAAGTCACGTCAATAAGACATGGAATTTATGAGCACTTGGCAATCCATTTGACAGCAGCCCGAATTCGTTTAGAAAAACTCGAATAATAATGTATAGGCAGTATTTCCAGGATGTTGTTTGAATCGTCATCTTTACCTATGAGTACAAGATCAAATGTGGCCCCATTCAAAGTAGTTTGTAAGTTAGAAAAACTTTTCTTCCCTCTATTTACATTTTTATTAAACCAGTGTATTAGAATCGTCATTATTCTACCTTAGGCACACATATAGCCGACTGTACAAGTATTAACGGCCTGCTCCGCAGTGCATGTATTTAAAGTATATCCTCCCAGGGTCAAGAATATCATCCACCGGCATAAACTTGAGCTCTATTTATCAGGACTACGAGAAAAAATAATTTTTGAAATCTAATACTATGTACAAACCACTATAAAAACTAAAACAAAATTCAGGGTGATAAAGCGATCGTGCAGTAATCAATTGCTTCATTAACATATCAATGACATAATTTTTCTGCTAGAGTGAGCATCATTATATCAAAAACATTCAACGACTATTCTTCCGACACTTGTTCCGGTATATTGCAGAATAGCTCAAAGATCAAGCAAGTCTGGTCAGATTGTTTGGAAGGCGTAGATCAATAGTCTAGGGTGTGGAATAAGTCTGCCTTGCTCTTGCTCTCCTCACTGCTGCAGTCGCGATCAGATCAGCCGAAGACTCGTCAATGAGCATTGAAAATAGCGTCAAATTGCATATTCTGAAGAAAATAATGTTTAATTCAAGCCAGCTTTGCAATCATTTCGATTGCTGATCGCTCAAAAGCATGCTCTGTGAACTACCGTTGATGGAGTGACATACATCGACAGTGATTGGATACCTTGGGTACTGTATATTGTATCTTGAAATTACGTAATAAGTGCAGCGTGCAGGGCAAGGCAGGGCAAGGCAGGGCAAGGCAGGGCAAGGCAGGGCAAGGCAGGGCAAGGCAGGGCAAGGCAGGGCAAGGCAGGGCAAGGCAGGGCAAGGCAGGGCAAGGCAGGGCAAGGCAGGGCAAGGCAGGGCAAGGCAGGGCAAGGCAGGGCAAGGCA
>SDVV010023981.1:0-12661 GCA_016164225.1 Gammarus roeselii
TGATCGGTACACCCTCTACCACTCCTAAAGCCACACTGTTCCTCTCCAATTGCGCAGTCCGTACTGTCTCTAATCCTTTTGATCAGCACTCTCCCGTACAACTTACCAACAACACATAACAGACTGATACCTCTCGAGTTGCAGCATTCATTTTTATCTCCTCTGCCCTTATATAGCGGAACAGAAGAAAAGTTTGAGAATTTTCAAGGTCACACTTTGTAGTTAAAATTACATATTTTTTACCGAGATGCTATTATCAATTTATAACTAGCTATATATATTGAAACAATGGTATAAATATCTATGTACAGCTACCTCCATACGTCGGTGGGCGAGAACAGGCAAGTCTAACCTCTAATGCAGATTACCTGTCCTCATATCTGACCCAATTACAGTACCTAAATGTTTTCTCCGACTACTTTCTCACGTCTCGCCATGGTGTGATTGGTCAAAATACTCTGGTGATGTACCTAGTAACAGAATTGGCTCAGGTGTTTGCACTGCTTGGCAAACCAGCACATGATGCTGCAGTTGTAACATACTTGGCTTGCTCATAACATTTTTTCATAACACTGGAAAGTCTCGAGTAAAATTAAAGAAGTAAAAATGGCCCGCTGTGCTGCTCTTAGCTGTTGTACTCTGTACTCGCGGTTCACTGTGTTGAGAGATGAAGGTTGTAGAATACGCCTCTGAGAATTCACGGAACTGTGGAAACAATCCCGATGTCATTCTTCCATACAGGTTGCAACAGTCGATGGAACAAATTCGGTAAAGAAAGAGCAGAGATTTAGTATAGCTGAGCTTTTCTTATTCATAGTCATGGACCTTTTCTTGACCGCAAAACTTGATTGTGAATCTCCTATCCTCAACTTATCGGCAGTAGTCTGCTTGTCGCGTGTCGCCATTCAAGAGATCGGCTAGAATGACCCACTCGGGGTCATGAAGCCTAGAGCCTCCAACCTTCAGCTTTCCATAGTAGTGTAACCCCATGAATGTATTCGGACCATACTAAGATCTGAATACCACTAAACAACAGTCTGTCTACTGGATGTTGAATGATATTTGAGTTGCTATCTTTTGCTGCACCCACGGAAAGCCATGAATACATAACAGGTGTTCCGTACAAAAATAAATTATAGATAATGGCAACTAAGGATATTCAGATACGTTTCCGAAGCCTTCTTGCTCAGCAAGAATTTTGGGTCGATATATACATCAGACAGTATGACCGGCAGGTAATTAAAGGAACGCACTAACTGTGAAAAATTAGAAGGTAATGATACCTAATAATTACATGTACTGAATCCAATCAAAAAAGGAATTGCATCACATTACCGTAAATTTCAGCGTTTCAGGCCATAATATCAAGTAATTATAGGTACTAATGCCCAGTTAATTGAGTTGAAGCCTGGTAGACACACAGTGACATCGTGGGCGGGTAGGTTAGTGCCCTCACCCACTGTGACCACCTAGCTCTTCCACACTCTAGCAAATGGAGTAACAGCTTAATGTCCATACAAAGAAAACAAGGTAAAATAATTATACGATGTATGCAAGCAATAATTGATGAGGTCACAAATAGAGTGCGTTAACAGCATTCAGGCTTCAAATAAATACCATTTGAAGGAGGATGAATTCACTGGTTTTCCTCTGAGCCATGCCATTAAAGTCAATGCACTCAAAGAATTGAAATAGAAGTAAAGCAGAGGGACCTGCTTACAAGGAATCGAAATCGTTTTCTTCTTCAACAGCCAACTTAGACCAATACATTTCAGATGATAGAAACGAAGACAAAATGCATAAAACTATACACATATAGACAATAAGATGCATTGCAACGACCACCGTACATAAGTAATATTGGAATACATCTACTTACTTAAGCAGAGCGACTGATAGCTAGGTACTAACCTACATATTTACATGAGAGTGTGCTACGAACAACGGTATGAATGAACAACAAGATGAAATGTAAGGTACAGTGACATACTAATCCTAATATGTACAGCTTATGAATGCGATACCTATAATAAAGTATTTCACGTTATAGTTCAGATAAGATTGGATTAGTGACAAGGCTTTCTAACGCGATGGAGTCAGCGTCTTTCTGGTATCGAACGTCAAACCAGCAAAAAATGCACGATTAAGCTATATGCAAATTCTAGATTAGAGTGATAGGAAAGAGACGCGAATGCCACAAAGCGGTACAGTAACTCCTCAAGTGGTGAGGCAAATGGTCCCGGCACTCCTCAAGTTGCAGCAAGGAGAGTTATCATTCAACCAAACTCGCTGAGACTTGCGGATTTGCAGCAGTTCTTAAACTGCCGAGGGACAAGATGAAAAGGAGACAGGAAACGGGATCGCAAGCATGAGATCTTCTAAGTGTAGGGATTCTCACGCATGAAATAAGTAAGAATGGAAAGAAAAAGGAGTTATAGAAAAGGATGCATGAATGAACGCAACTTGGCTGTTATTAAAACCCTGAACCCTGAAGGAAGAAAATCGAGGACCTCTGTGAGAGTTGCTGAGAGGAGTTTGAGATAAGTTCAAGGAAATTGAAACTAAACGAAAGATACAGAAGAGGAAAATAAAAGGATGGGGAGCAAAAAAGAGATTGTGTAGGATAAAGAAGTAAATAACTGATCCCTCCCTCTCCTCCCTATTTCGGAAGAGACTCCAGGCGGTCTTTTATCTTAACAAATGCCTACGGAGGAAGGGGAGATCGTCGATTAAATTTAGCAAATCTCATCGTCATCGCTGCAACTGGTCTTAAAGCTTTCAGGCAATTAGCTGATAACCTGCCGAACAAAAAATTAGCTTCCAGATCGATGTCCTTCAATGAAAAGGAAAGGATTCACGATTCACCAGCTGTTCAATAACAGAAAAAAAATCCACTTCCGTCATACGAGAATAATAGAAAGCAGAGGTCGACAGTCTGAGAAGAAGGTTGCACGAGTTCCCGTCATAAGGCCGCTACTTATCCTGTCACATCCCATCCCAAGGCCACTAATCGTCAGCAAGAAACGATCGATCGCCACTAGACCCCGGAATTCTGCCTGCTGTAAGTTCCTGTACATCGACGTTATGCCCTTTATCACTAGGTCGCAGCTTGCTGGTCGACAGGTAACGTCCTGTACTTTTTTATCCTCCTCCACTCTCCAGTGTTGTAGTTCATCTGGAAGTGGGTCTCGGCTAGCATGGAAATGAAGGAACCGCCGGGCTGGCTCACAGTCTCCTCGCCTGCAGAAACATAGAGCAGTAATAGTTAGGATGAAAGAGACTTGCAAGTAGACTTCTAGCTGGCGACACTGCAGCTGTGTGGTTAAGATACTCTGACACTTGACTTCGACCGGTAGCTATCAGAGATACAGGATGAACTGAAAAAGATGTTAGTTTCAACTTTATATCTAGGTACAAGATGACTATCTTTGTCACAAGTACGCCATGAACCTGATGCTAGAAACTAAACGTACAAGAAGACCGTTAAGTTCTATGCGACATATGAATATGCTAGTTTCAGATCGCATTCCCGTAGGTGTTGTAAACTCATCGTTTCTGACGCAGTGCCGGCAACACTTGCCCAGCCTATCATCGTGCACCGATTATAATTATGACCGTCCTCACCTTCTGACAGTTTGATGGTGACGATGTTGCCGAGGTGCGGGCAAGGGTTGTCGCGAGAGCCGGCCATGAAGCCCAGAATGAGCGCCTTCTCGGGCCGCGTCACTTTGTTGCTTGTCCGGAACATCTCCTGCGCTTCCAGCATTTGGTCGCGCTGTGGTTGAAATGGTGGGCAACATCGAGATGTGAATGGTAATGGGAGTCATTCACAAGCGTTTAGTAAACACGGATAAGGAATCCATTCACAATGACGTGATTCAAAGGTTCATAAGTTCTCGTAACAAGATTACATTTGAGGGATGAGGCTTTCTAGTGCGCTGGATTATATGTTGATTGCCATACACAGATTTAGAAGATAACATCTAATACAGATACAGACACAAGGTCGAATCCCCCACAAAGTGGAGTGACCGACGGCAAGGCGCACCTCACACTGTCTCACACTCACACAACTTAGTCCTTTTGTGCTAAAGGGTCCGGCCGGTACCCCCGCAACATACACTCAGGGTCACGAGTGCAGAATTCCTCCCTACAGCTCCCCATTTAGGAGGACACTAATCTTGATCACATCCCAGTCCTCGAACATCTCATTACTTTACTTTTACCCACGTTCATTCGAAGCTTCCTCCTCACACACACTCAACCAAACTCAGACACTAGTCTACATAGCTTCTCCTCTGAATCCGCCACCAGCGCCGTATCATCCGCAAATAGCAACTGGCTCAAATGTCAACTCCGCCCATTCGCTTCCTACAGCTCCAAACCACGACCCAGCACACTCGCGTTTACCTCCTTGACCACTCCATCAATATAGCGATTGAACAGCCAGGGAGATGTCATGCAGCCTTTTCTCAGTCCCACTTTCACTGTAAACCAATCATTCACCTCGCTTCCCACTCTGACACAAGCTCGGCTGTCAACATAGAAACTCTGCACCGCTTTTAACAGACGTCCGCCCACTCCATACAGACGCAACACCCTTCACAGCGCTTCCCTGTCAATCCTGTCATATGCCTTTTCCAGATCCATGAAGGCCCAGAACACATCTTTTCCTTTGGCAAGGTTCTTCTCCCATACCTGACTCACTTCAGCATATAAATTCGCCTTTTCCCAAACTTCGACTTTTCCACGAGTGAAGTGAGGTTACCAGTCAGTAAATATTATGAAACAGGTTGTCAGCTAAAGACTGGAATGGGACTATCAATAAACACATGAAAGTATGACGAAGTTAGAACAAAAATACAACGAAGTTAAGCCTAGACTCACCGTAAGAGAAAGGTTTCGTTTTTGTTGCTGCTGTTGTTGGGGTGCAGCCACCACTTGAACTTGTTGTTGCTGTTGTTGTTGAACTTGAACTGGTGATTGATGTTGGACTGTTGTTGTGGTAGGTTGCAACACTGTGACGGTTGTCTGTTGTTGATGTTGCTGCTGAGTTACCTGCTGTTGTTGCGCAGCCACACCAATAACCTGCACACGAGGAGATAGACTGCCTCATTAGGGACTGAAATTCCACAACCAGGCACATAAGGTTTGCCTATCTAAACACTCAATCGAAAATCATACGCATCTTCATTGGCTGCCTGCTGTCCCAATAGCTGTAACAATCAAGTTAATGATGACAATAAAACACGTATTGGGAAACTATTGCTGACGGCATTCATATTCACGACATGGCAATTGTTCCAGATAAAAACTGAACGGGAAAAAAATTGCTAGCAACATCCCGTTCCCAATAACAATGGTACAATGTACCTAACTGATCAATCATGCAAAATGTTCCATCAAAACACGCAGTAGTTATCAACGCTTTTGTCCATCACGAGTGCTTAATTACCGCAGGCACAAGTGGTGAGGAGGAAGAGCCATCCTAGGCCGCGCCAACACATAAGCAACACGCAACAAGCCACGCGATACATTTCTAAGGCGAACTCACGTCAATGACAAAGTTTATGCAAGAGCAGTATAGCTACTGGGGTGCAGATGCCAGACAATTTCGTGTTGCTCCAGGGCGGCACACCAGGTCGTCTTTGCAGGTATCCTCAACGTTGTGAATACATCTCTACCTCACAGTTGGTAGGATAACCTCTATGATCCGGCGGCCGTAACAATTTTTTTCCAGGTTAGTCATTTAATTAAGCTGCGAATCTAAAAAGTGGTAAAGCTTCTGTGCAATTTCGAAATCATGATATCTTGTTAACGATGTAAACTTTTTAGAAAAAATTGTTGTTGTTGTTGATGGAATACATCTGCCTCTTGCTCCTCCAGCGGCGGAAGAGCCATAGAGATGATCCCACCGACTGTACGGAAAAGCATGCATGCCCATGGCGATGACTGCTGAGACCTACACGTGTACCGCGGCCTTCCGGAGTGAACGCGGCCTAAAGACGCTGTCGTCTCCACGTTACTGACAGTGGGAACGGTTAGAGACTGGCGACCCCCTACAGCCTCCAACAAATGAAAGTGATCTGTGTGGACGCCCGAGAGAAAGCATCAACTTCCTCAGGGATGTAGGCATAATATAAATGCCTGCATCTGCTGAAACATCCATAACATGCACATGTCGGTGGGTTCCAGGGCTTTGGGTTGTGCGCTGGCTGTGGCTCCTCCATCGCAGGGGGAGTTGGGGTTGAGCAAAAACAACAACTAACGGCAATGAAATATAAAAAGCAACGCAAATAAGGACTTATCTAATCCCTCTAAGATATCCAAGACTGCTTATTCCAACTCGCAGTCAGCGGCAATTCCCTCGCCACGCCATTCATCCATTCAAGTAAGGCAGACAATTCGCAGATACCTGTGAAATGTTTCCACCACCCTTTGTTGATCTGCCCAGGCAGGCTAATAGTACTAGCGTATGAAGCTTCGCACCTGCCTTCTAACAGGCAGGTAACCGCTACACGCAGGTCGTTAGAAAAGTTTCCGTCACATTCTTAGCGCTCTAACCGGCAGGTACCAGTTACACGCGATTAGCTCCTGCACCCCCATTCTCCCAACGAAGCAAGATCCGTCCCTTTCATACCACCTCTCACATGGGCAGTAACTGCCGTTAGACTTCTCGGGTACAGAGTTATCTATTAGGTAAATATCTGCCGACAGCACTCGTCACAATCCCTCCCGCCCGTCCGCCTTACCTGCTGTTGATGTACAGGCGAAGAGGCTGCTTCGTTGCCAGGAATGTTGCCCAGCGTGTAGAGCATCTCCGGCTGGACTGGCTGCAGCGTAGCGTACTGCGGTTGGCCCGCGTCGGCCTGCTGCTGCGCCTCCACACTCTGCGCGGTGGCGTAGGTCTGCGCGGGAGCCAACGTCCTGTAGGTGCATTCGGAATAACGTCACATACTAGGAAAAGTAGCGGTATAAAGTCAATGAAATAAAAAAGTTCTAAAATCATCAATACGAAAACTGGTCCTTCTGTACAGTCGGTAGCTATTTACGCGAGGCTGGCTCTGAAGAATTTTCTGTGAAGGTGACGGAGATTCTGAGGCTGTTCGGACACACGGAGAGGATGTATGAAGGAAGATGGGTGAAACGGGTGACAAACGCCGAGTAAGTGGGCGTTAGTGTTAGTGGAAGTTCGAGGTATGAGTGGATGGATAGCGTGAACCAGGCATCGGGGAGATGACACCAATGTGGAGAAAGCGAGAGAGTCAGAAATATGCTTGAGTCGAGAATGATTGTAAATGTTTTAGTCTGACGCACCCCATGAGTTGCTTCCCGCCCTTGGCTATCTTGTTGATAAGCACTGGCCAGGGGTGAGGTGGACCCGGCCAGTATTATACAGCGGGTGTAAACCACAAAGGCTTTTGAACCCAGCTGCTGACATAGACCTCTTATGTCGCTCTAGAGCAGTGTGTGTACGCGCTCCTTGTCGGATCCTTTTGAGCTGTAAGGATAAAGTTTGCAATGTGTGTGGTAGTCCAAGCACGGCAAAAGATACCATGGGACAGAGCGTACACTACCTACTCGTGTGGATACAAAACCTAAACATAGATGCAAGGCCGCATTCCCAAAGAAGAAGGGTAAACGACGGCAAGAGGCGCTCCGGACTCTCCTCTCATGCAATCACACGTATTTGCAGGTCTTAGCTATTCAGTGCAGTAAAAATTCGGTCTAAAGCTCGCACACGCACAGAAACTGAAACTATCTGAACAGGTCATGAATCACTAACGCACCTGTACACGAGCGTCTGGCCGCCCACGCTCTGCTGGAGGACGGTGCCCTGGGTGATGATCCTCTGCTCCCCGCCCGCCCCAGTATTTGCAAGTATCAGCCGGGGCTCGCCCCCACCAGCGGCGGGAGCCAAAAGTAAACGCTGCTCTCCGCCCCCGGCAAGCACAAGCCGTTGCTCGCCACCCCCCACGCCACCGGGGTTTGTGGTGAGGATGACACGTTGTTCCCCGCCCGCTGTGGGTGCCAATAGGAAGCGCTGTTCCCCGCCAACGCCGCCAGGAGCGTTGGCGAGGATTATTCTCTGCTCCCCACCGCCTGCACAACGGAGCAAAGCATTAACAGATTTAACGAAAGATGTCGATGTTTGCACAGAGAATAAATTACAAATTTGCCGTTTCTTAGAGCACATGCACCCCTGAATCTGTCGAGTTTGACACAGAGCGATCCAGTCATTGTTCGAGACTGCAGTCAACAGTCAAGATCGCGATACCAATATTCGAGGTTCGCACCTCTGAAAGAACCAAAACAATTGACGGAAAAAAGGTTTCAGAAAGCCAAGAAATTCATCAAAAAAATTGTTGAAGAAAGTCTCATGATTTACTTCACATCTCTTAAAATATGAATCAAAGTTTGGAAAAGAATACGAAGGATATTTGAAATAAGTGGATGAAATCTCTTCTACATCAATTTCTTCTTGCTAAGCATGGGATTGGACTGAGCCCAATTTCTTAAGACTTTCATTATTGCAAGGGCGGCTTTGAACTCGCGTCATCCGTGTCAATTGCAGACGCTGTGTAAACAGCACCACAACGAGCAGTTTAACCAAACATCATATAGTTTCTAAGACTCGGAACGCAAACAAGGCATCTGTTCAATTTTATAACAACCTTTGGTGATGACAGCTGTTTATTTGGGTAGAAATAACTTCACCTGGAAATTGTTCAACTAACGCTACATGCAGAAGAACATTGAAAACTGTGTTCCTACGAGAGAATATACAGAAGAGGTTTAGTGGCTGTGGAGTATGGTAAGCAAGATACAATCACGGGTTTATGGGGAGAGATCTGTGTTTTCGTAGGTAAACAGGATACAATAATAGGGGGGGATCTGTGTCTCAGTTATGTCTTTGGTGAAACGCAACGTTCAATCAAACATTACCCTCCTCGGCAGGTAAAGGGGTGACAGGTTCCGCCTGTCGAGGCTGAGATGCGAGCAACACACGGTCTCGTTGTCATACCAACATAGACCAAGAGAGGTCTCCTCCAGCCTGTACCATCGTTGCCAGGGGGCGCGCCTGATGGAGTCGAACACGTCTCGTGCCAGGTCATTGGACACGACAGGCTCAATCATGACATCACGTCGAAGCGTGATTTGTGGGAGCGCTTGCAGGACAGCTTCAACTTTCTCATGGGTCTAAGTTTAATACATGGGCCAGCACCGTCGTCGCTCCAAACATTCACATGTGGGTGGGTATCCGGACACTCAGGCGGTGCGTCGACCGTGGCTCCTCCACTAAACGACAACAACAACAAGCAAGCAAACAAGGCAATGATTACGTTGCTATCTTGATGGCCTCAATTTTCTTTTTTAAGACATCAAAGCTGAGCTTGGAGAGATAGAAGAGAGCTCCATCACTCTGAGTGGCAGACAAATTTTCAGTAAGAATGAACAACAAGATTTTTCTTCTTCAAAAAATCCGGTAATACCAGTTGGGAATATAGAGTCGTGTGATCATGCCTCCATAGGCAATTCAGGGGTGTTTAAAATGAAAAAATGTACATGATGTTTCAAGCGGAGAATTAGTGGCTACCTCCAATCATTTTTGATCATCCCTTCATTTCAGGATGTTATTGCCAATTGTGACCTTACCTTCAGGCAGAGGGAGCAGAGGGAGCGAAGGGCAATAATTCTGCAGTTTCTCTAAGCGAAAGTTCTCATACTAATGAGTACCTCCGAATCCTAACGGAACCGTGATGTGGTTCACATCATTTTTTTTTCCTGATTATTCTGTTGAAAACTGAGGTGAAGTCGAGAGTGGATGAATGGTGTAAAGTGTTTGGTGCATTGAAGAGTGAATAAGCTGTCGGATGTTGGGCATGGAAGCAAAGAGATGAATGTATGAACTTTCAGCTCTACGGAGCTGAAACTTGAGGGTGAGAGTAGAAGTTAGAAGAAGGTTGAATGTTTTCGAGGTGAAATGTTTGAAGGGCATGGTTGGAGTGACGCCGAGAGACGGGACCAATAACTACGTGTTCGAATTATAACGGGGATGGTGAAGAAGTTAGAGGACAGAGTAGATGCGCGTGTTCTGAGATGGTTCGGGCACATGGCGAGGCTGGATGATTAGATTAGAGTGTCAAGGCTTTCTAGTGCACTGGCGTCAATGTCTTTCTGGCACCGAACGCTAAACCCGCAGCCAGTGCTGCATGAAGTCATCGTGTCTCCAGGATTGCTCCGACTCACGGTGTGCTCATGTCGCTACTGTTTATAGGAAGAGGTCATAAAAGTGTCCTACTCAAAATGAGCAAATAAACGATATATGGTGGTCCTCCGTGATGAAGGAGTCCATTGGTAGGTAAGATTACGTATGATCAATTCACAACATCAAATTTCAGCCAAGAGGTATGTTTCTCGAAGGTAGCCAAGAACACAGTAAGCATTAGGCGGAGTGTATTAAAAAAGTACAGGAACCGGCTCTTGGGGAAGTGTGTGTGTGTGTGTGTCGACATTCCGTCCAGTTGGGCACTCTGCTAAGGCATGGCCTATTGTAAGAGGGACTAAACAGTCCATGCAGTATGGGGGCAGCGACGTCTCCATTAGGGGTCTGTGCGTGCATCAGTCTCCTATGGCCAATTCTCAGTCGGCATAGTTATTTCAGTCCGTCGAGACCGGCTGCTTGAAGAGACCCTGGGTGTAGGTGTGTCTTTAATAGAGCGCAATTCATTTCTCATAGGAGCATTAGACCATTCCATGTTCCATATATTTCGCACAGCTCTTTTAATCGCTGGGTAGAAGTCTTTATATGGAAGTGGACGCTATTCTGCTGGGTCAGGCGCCGCTGCAGCTCTTCGCGCCGGTTCGTCCGCCTGCTCATTGCCCACCACCCAACAGTGGCCCGGAAACCAGCACAAACGAACGTTCTTGTTCCTGGAGAACAGTCGCAAAAGCCAGCGCAAGATTGCTGAAGCAACTGCGTGGCAATTAATGAAGATCTCCAGGGTTTGAAGCGCGCTAAGCGAATCCCTAAAAATTGAGATATTGGCATCTGGGAGAGTATCGGCCGTCAAGAGGGCGTCGGCAATGGCCGTGAGTTCAACAGTGAAATCTGACGCTGATGGTGGGAGTCTCCTAGCGACGATACGTCTGGGGAGCACCGCTGCACAGCCCACTGCATCGTCGTCTTTTGATCCATCAGTGATGATATGCAAGCAATTAGCGTGATGAGTCTCCGCATGGGCTGAAAAAATAGCTCGAAGATTTTGAAGTGCAACATCGGCCTTTTGGCCAGTAAAATAGTGAGGGCTGAGCATATTTTCTGGTGACCGCTGCACATCGATGAAGATGTGCAAGCTACCAGCGTGATGAGTTTCTGCAGCTCAAAGATTCTGGGGTGCAACATCTGCCTTTTAGGCAATACAATAGTGGGGGCAAAGCATATTTTCTGGTACACGCCAGATGAGACCTGCATCTTGCGGGAGAGGGTCCACCATGATACGTGGCAGCCCAAGCTCAACAGTGAGAAGCTCAATACGTTGCGAGAAGCTCGAAGAGGGAGCCATACTTGGATGGAGCTCTCGGATTGTGGTACATGCAGGGGAGGTGTTGCGAGCGAGAATATGGCAATAGAACAGGGGTCGATTTGTTCTCGTCGCAGGGCAAGACTAGGCTCGCCAGTTTCACAAAGAAAACTGACAATAGGAAAAGAGCGGAGAACCCCAGTAGAGGCGCGAAGGGCACCATTGTGAACTGGTTCCAATGTGTTGAGTATATTTGGTTTCGCGGAGCCGTAGACAACACTCCCTTAGTGCAGTTTGAACCGGATGATGACGCGGTAAAGGAGTAATGATGTTGTTCTTTCTGCACCCCAGGTGAAGTGCAATGCAATCCAAAGATTAGATTAGAGTGTCAAGGCTTTCAAGTGCACTGGAGTCAATGTCCTTCTGGCATCGAACGTCAAACCAGCAGCCAGCGTTGCATCAAGTGGTCGACAAATCATCCTCAGTCTCCGGAATTGTTTCGACTCACGGCATGCTTAGGTCACTTCTATTTATAGGGATTTAGAGAGAGGTCACAAATGTTTCCTACTCAAAGTGAGCAGAGAAAACAGTCGCTGTAAGCTGTCTATCTTTGGCTGCACATGGTACTTCCAGGTTAGTTGCTGGTCAAATATTAGTCCTAAAAAGCAGAGATATGATGACCGATGGATATGAAGTGCAATGTTTTGCTTCAGGAGATTGTAAAGCCTCGAGATTCTGTCGAAGCAACCACCTGAGCAATTGCACTCTGCAATTGGCTTTGAAGTTGGGACACAGCTGGTGCAGATGCGTATACCATAAGTCGTCATCGTACAGAGAACCATTCACAGAAGGTGGGACCACCCCTGTGATCCCATTAATAGCTATTGCGAATAGAGCCGAGCATGTGTCAGAGTGGGGAGCGAGCTGAGTGATTGGTTCACAGTGAAAGTGGGACTGAGACAAGGCTGCGTGATGTCTCCCTGGCTGTTCAACCTCTATATGGATGGAGTGGTCAGGGAGGTGAACGTGAGTGTGCTGGGTCGTGGCTTGGAACTGTTGGAAGCGAATGGGCGGAGTTGGCAGTTGAGCCAGTTGCTATTTGCTGATGATACAGCCCTGGTTGCGGATTCGGAGGA
>SDVV010023982.1:1494-12661 GCA_016164225.1 Gammarus roeselii
ATGGTTTACACGAGTCTTTGTTAGTATGAGCAGTTTTGATGGAATAGACACATGGTTTACACGAGTTTTTGTTAGTATGAGCAGTTTTGATGGAATAGACAGATGGTTTACACGAGTCTTTGTTAGTATGAGCAGTTTTGATGGAATAGACAGATGGTTTACACGAGTCTTTGTTAGTATGAGCAGTTTTGATGGAATAGACAGATGGTTTGCACGAGTCTTTGTTAGTATGAGCAGTTTTAATGGAATAGACAGATGGTTTACACGAGTCTTTGTTAGTATGAGCAGTTTTGATGGAATAGACACATGGTTTACACGAGTCTTTGTTAGTATGAGCAGTTTTAATGGAATAGACAGATGGTTTACACGAGTCTTTGTTAGTATGAGCAGTTTTGATGGAATTATTAACTACCGACTGTTACACATGTGCGTTTACGATGATGTCTTAGTCGCTGCGACCACCAACGGCCACCTCTGCGGGTGGTACTTTTTCTTAGAAATAGAATTGATCCACGTTATTTTTGGTCGTCATTACACGCATGTAAAATCACTAAATCATGAATCAGATGGCACACCAACATAGCTAGCGCCAGCAGCCTCACAGTGGCACACTCAGCTTTCTTTCACGAGGGGAACATGGGGGCGGTTGCACTGCAAAATGTTTCCTCTTTGAACGCTGAGTCTGGGCAGACGCCACTCGCCACTAGCAAGCGTATGGCCAAAGCGGAAAGATTAGGTTGTGTATCCGGAATACACCCTAATATTCAATTCATTAACCCCAACGGTTACTATGAATTATACATCGATCAAACCAATGAACAATTTTGGAAGACATTTTCAATTGTGCCACGCAGAGAAGTAAAAGGAATATCAAAATAAAATGGTCACTTCTGTGAACAAATAGAAGCAATGCATAGATAGCTATTTATACTTAGTTAATACTTGAGGGTACTTCGCCACATTACCGGTCACAGCGTAGCTGCGACCTGACCCACAGCTGCGGGGAAAATCACCACTCGAGCTGCGGCATCAGCATTTGCACGTTGCTGCCACATCCGCCAGCCAGATCCAGCTCGGCGACGCGTTGGAGCAGAGTAGCTCCCACGGTGAGAGTATGCGTTGATTAGAGGTTCATCAGGAACACAGCCGAGGTAATTGTCGAGTCGGCTTTTGAACCTCAAGATGTCTTCTGTGACTGACAATTGCGGCACTCGGTCTGATTTCACGAGTTCCAGTGGCAGTCGATTGAATACCTGAGGTGCCCGGCATGTGAAATTGTTGAATGCCACGAACAGCATTGTTTTGTCGCCCATCCGTTCTGGCACTTTGAAATAGCGCATTCTGCCAATCTTTGCCTGATTTCACATTATTTCTTTCGTTTTAATTTTCCCGTCGACATTGACCGTGAAGCCATTCAAAATTGTCCAAGCGTTTAAGACCATAAATTTTTCATAACGTCTTTGGATTTAGTATAATATGAAAGCATTAAATCTACCATAATAATCCATAACTTATAACTCTCCATTATTAAAGGTGGGAGTTCTTTGAACTGCTCCAAGTCTTTCCACCCTTTCCGTTTGTGGGATCCAGAGGGGAGAACAATGGTCCATCACGGGTTGGCTTAGTTGCTTCGCCACTTGCCTCAACCTTTGCAGATTGTTCAGTGAATGAAACATTATTCTGCATTTGTACGACTAAGTCGTGAACTTCCCCTTTCTTCAATAGCTGCATTATTGCAAGAATGCTATAAAGACCGTGTTCTAATGCCTTAAAATGAATTGCATGTTGTTTTTGCCAGCCCACTATACAAGATTCATTTCGAATCAGCGTGAATATTTTTTTACATCTTTCGCTTCTTTCACTATGCCTATATCTCTAGTATCATCTGCAAAGCAGGCGACAGATGAATGTGGACACTTTTTGCTTGGGTCATTAGCCATTACAAAGAAAAGCAGAGGTTCAAGCACACTGCTTTGTGTTACCCCACTTGGACTTCCACTGGTGCAGAGGTTTTCTTATTCACTACCACACTTTGAGTTCTACAGATACAGACACTAGGCTGAAAGCCCCAGGAAGAGAGTGGCCGACAGGTAGGCACTCCTCTCATACACTTGCATTCAATCAACTTAGCCCTTTTGCGCTAAAGGGTTCGGTCGGAAGACACCGCAATACACCCTGGGTAATGAGTGCGGTCCGGGTCAGTGTCGGTGTTGTAGACCATGGGGCTTTTAAAGGTGTTGAGGCAATATGGTACAAGCACTCCCCCAGGGGCAGCAAGGAGCGTTCTCACTGGACCTGTTCTGCTGCAGACCCTCATGGACTGGCCGTCGTCCTAAATGTGTCGAGAGTAATTGCATCCCAGCACATGCTAGGAGAAGATGAAGGAACAGGAAACCGAGATCCCATGCACGAGATCTACCTTCGGTGAAAGGAATGTCACGCATGAGAACAGCAAAATGGAAAGAAGAAAAAGGAGTCGTCGAAAAAGATTACGTGAAAAAACACCACTTGGCTGTTATTAGCCACTCGAAAGGAGACAATTTCGAACCGTTGTGTAACGACTATTTGAAGATAGGTCAAGAAAGAGAGAAAAGAGATAAGTTTTTAAAAGAAATATGCCCGACAATGTTACTGGTTTACCCCTGCTGCGTCAAAGTGATCGTCCCCTTCAGCCACCCACGACTAACCCGTCTCGGAACGCAATGCCAAGGGCGAGAAAGCACATCAGAGCAGCAACAAAAACAAATCATCCATTCACTATCATTTTAATTTTACGCCTGTCCATTGCACGCTCTATCGCTGCCTCTACACTCAAATCTGTCCTCCCTAACGCTTGCTTTGCGCCATCCATCCACAGAAACTTCGGTCTGCTTCTTTGCCTAAGTCCAATCACCTTCGTCACCTATTCCACCTGTCTGGCATCATCTATTCTCAGCATGTGTCCGAAACACCTCAGAACCCGCGAAACTACTCTGTTCTCTATCTTCTTCACCATCCCCGTTAACAATAAAACAACTTCGTTATTGATTCCGTCTGTCAACGTCAATCCAGTCATTCTCCTCAAACATTTCATCTCAAAAACATTCAACGTTCTCGCTTCTGCTCTCACCTCCTAAGTCTCAGCTGCGTAGAGCACAGTTGGGATAACCACCCCTCATATATTTGATTTGATTTAAGTCTCATTTCCACCGGAGCCTCAACGTGAGTCATAACAGGCTCCCCGTAGGGATCGACGATCATGGATTCCTGAAGGCTCGCACACCCCGGTGTGCAAGAAAAACAATGTTGTCAAAGTTAGAACATTTTGAAAATTTTAGTGGTGTCAGACGCACTCTGGTGCGCACAAGAAAAACATTTAGAAGAAACGGATCTCCACCCTCAATCATCCAGAACTCCAAGAGCAACATGTATGCACGCTAGTGCGCACAGGTAGTATCGTCGAGACTGGTACAAGGTTTACGGCTACACGGACAAAGTAAGCTCCGACAGCAGCAAATCTCCGCCTCCAACCCCTCGGAACTCCAGGAGCAACATGTATGCGCGCCAGTGCGCACAGATAGTACCGTCGAAATTAGTACAAGGTCTACGGCTTCATGGATTAGATTAACTTCACCCGCAATGCATCACAAAGTTTATTGCTCCGCGGCCCACGTCAACCACGGAAATTACAAATGGTCCGTGCACGCGCGAGTGAGCACAGACTGAAAAAACACTTACTCACACAATCACCAACAGGAACCATCACACAAATACATTAGCATTGTTCAAATGACAAAATTGTGGCTCGCGAAGAATAAAGAAAGGACAGGTTCATCATGGGCTGAAAAACTGCTCACATTATTGAAATCACATTTATTGTTTAGGAGGATAGGGTGGGTGGTAGAAGTCCCTCGGGTCCCAAAAGAGCCCGATGGGTCTCGGAGGGTAACCCAATTCCCTCGAGCTCCCCGGGTCCCTCGAGTCCCCTCATTTCAGCTCATCTGGGCTTTTCTCGACTCATTTCGGCCAGTTTCGACTCGTCGCGCCCAACTCGACTTGACGCGGTATCCTATGGACTGTAATAACTAATTTTTCGACTCAAGCATTTCAAGGTGGGAGCGGTGTTGGGGGGAAGCAGAGGTCCCTCGGGTCCCAAAAGAGCCCGATGAGCTCCGGAGGGTAACCCGGGTCCCCTGAGCTCCCCAAGTCCCTTGAGTCCTCTCGTCTCAGCTCATCTCGGCTTGTCTCGAATCATTGCGGCTAGTCTCGGCTCGTCGCACCCAACTCGACTTACCTCAACATGTTTCGACTGATTTCGACGCACCTCGACCAAAAACGACGAGGCTATCCTCCTCTGTGTCAGCAATGCTGTGGACTGTACATATACATTCCTTTATGTATGGGTTTTACAGCGTGGAGAGGGGGGAGCAGAGGTTCCAGGATTTAGAGGGGCCTCAAGATAGTCCCACAGTTTCTCAAGAGGGTCCCAAAGGGTCTCAAAGGTGTCCCAAAGGGCCCCAGAAGGTTCCAAGTGGGTCCCCCAAATCCTCCTGGTCTTCCAAGTTCCCCAGGTTCCCGAAATCACGGGTCCCCCGAGTGCCCCCATTCCCTGGGTCACCAAGTCTCAACCAACCTCGATAAATAATAAACAATCCAAAATTTATCACTGTGAAAAAAGGGCAAAGATAAATAATAGAGCCTAAGGAAGAAGAAATAATAAAATAATCAAATATAGAAGTATTAATGATTTATGAAATGAAGGATCATCCCCAACACCCCTCAAACAGCCCTCTCTTTGCTTCCATCCCAACATCGTACATCTCATTACACTATTCAGTACACTAAGCACTTGACACCCTTCCTTCACCTCAGTTTCTACTAGTTCAGTTGGGTCAAGATGCTCCTCTTACTTCAGAAACCATGTTTCTTGGAGCTGAACCATTCTTTTCCAAGAAAATTCACTAGCAGTACTTTCATTTCTCTTTTGAAAATTTTGACTATATATGTGTGATGTCAAAGAAGTTGGTCTGTAACTTGATGGGCTTGTGGAGCAACCTTCTTCTGATAGCAGGAAGGTAACAGCAGGTTTCATGATTTGTGGGATGCCAGAGGTATCTAAAAACCACTGCCACAACATTTGCAGTGGTATTGACAGTACCTCCTTGCATAGTTTCAATAGAATATCTGGGATGTTGTCTGGCCCGATTGCGCTATTGCTACCAATTTGATTTATAGCTTTTGTAACTTCAGATCGACATGTTACAATGAACGCTAAATACACACAATAATTTAATAGTATAATGATACGCTTGATGACATTTTCAGGTCAGATATATAAGAAAACGATAAATAACTTCAAGATGGGGTATTGTTTGGTAAATATTTACAAGGACTTACACGGAATTATACATCCATTAAGGCAATTATATGTGTCCATCTTTGAAGATTACTTCAAGTGGGCATACTGTTGAAATGAATATATTACTATAGTTCCTAGGTCACTGATAACATAGACTACCGACACAATTTGAATTTAAATTGCCATGAATCTTTTTCTTTCAAACAACTGCTATTACGGTGTGAAATTCCAACTAAAGTTTGAAGGGTTTCAAAGAGCAGCAGAAATAAAATGTGACTGCATCAATAACCAATGAACAATTAGGCGATTTATTCGTAGGGCATGGGCAGTATTACTGTGACATTACTGTGACATTACTGTGACATTTCTGTGACATTTCTGTGACATTTCTGTGACATTTCTGTGACATTTCTGTGACATTTCTATGACATTTCTGTGACATCACTGTGACATCACTGTGACATCACTGTGACATCACTGTGACATCACTGTGACATTACTGTGACATTACTGTGACATTACTGTGACATTACTGTAACATTACTGTGACATTACTGTGACATTACTGTGACATTACTGTGACATTACTGTGACATTACTGTAACATTACTGTAACATTACTGTAACATTACTGTGACATTACTGTGACATTACTGTGACATTACTGTGACTTGTCAATCTGTCAACATGCCTTTTGAAAACTAATTGTGAAAAAACTCATCTCATTGTAATGCTCCACAGGTGGAATCAAATGTGGTAGCTACTGCGTGTCGTGAAAACGTTTTTTCACGACATGCAGCAACACATCCTATTTTTGTCAAAGCGTTACAACGTACAAAGCAGCGGGCAAAATCCCTTCGAATTACCTATCACGCTAATCATTTTACTGGAAATTAAGAACAGCACTCTGTCTAAGCCAAGTAGCTACTGCCTCACAAAATTATCTATGAAGTGGCCACAGGTGGCCAAGTTCAGCACTGGCACACAACATTAGATTGCAGTTATTGAGTTTACTGCGTGCAGTCAATGTCCTATAACAACGCTATGAATGTCAACTGTGTGGATGGCTCACTAAGGTACTGAGGCCAGATGGTCCAACCACTCGTTGCAGCAAGGAGCTTTCTCACTCGACCTGTCATGCTGCAGAACCTCGTGGATTGGCAGTCGTCCCTTATGTGCCGAGAGCATTTGCATCCCAGCACCTGCTAGGAGAAGATAGAGAAGAAACCAGAAACCGAGACCATGTGCATGAGATCTACGATCAGTGTAGGGGATGTCGCGCTAAGAACAGCAAAATGGAAAGAAGAAAAAGGAGTTGTCGAAAAAGATTGCATGGAAGAGCACCACTTAGCTGTTTTTAGCCACTTGAAAAGAGATAATTTTGTTTTAATAGATCAAGAAAGGGAAAGTTTGTTGAAGGAAATAGCATTTACCGATGATACTCAAAACCACTCAAATCAGCACCTGAAGAGAACCCCACCGACCCACGGTGTTGATCTGAGATTGTCACAGCTTCATTCCTCGTTAAACCCATGCTGACCGGTGTCATTGCGCAACACCGTTTTGCAACGAGCAGGTACCAATGCCGGGCACCTTTTTTACCGTGCTAGGGCCAATGCCTGGCACTAATTTAACCGTGTGGGTGTCAATGCCGAACACCCTTTTTTTCACTCGTCGTTTTCCTCACCCTTCATAATCTTTCACACTTCGATCATGTCGCCTCTGACTCTACGATTCTCTAGCGAATAAAGGTTGAGTTCGCGCAGTCTCTTTTCGTACGATTTATTGCGCAGCGAAGGGATTAGTTTGGTAGCTCTTCGTTGGACCTACTTTAATTTAATAGTCTTTTCTGAGGTATGGAGACCAAAATTGGACGGAATACTCAAGGTGCGGTCTAACAAATGCAGTGTATAACATGCGATTACTATGTCTGCTCTTGTACGAGATTGTGCGGGATATCATGTCTAACACTTCATTGCCTTTTTTTGGCAGCATCGTTACATTGCTTGCTACTTTTCAAGTCGTTACTAAAGATGAAACCTAGATCTCTCTCTTCGGTGAATATTCGTGTTTAGGATTTTGGTGACCAATGTGCATAACTTTACACTTGTCGACATTGGATTTCATTTGCCACTTTTCTGACCATTCAACAATTTTGTTCAAGTCTAATTGAATCTGCTCACACTCGAGTTTGGTTTGCACTTTCTTCCTAGAAGAGTATAGATTATAAAGGATGAAGAAGAGAGAAGTAGTCTGAGTAAGCACCTCCCCTCCTTCCAGTTGGGCCGTGATTTAGTGCGGCTCGTGAACCTAACACTGGCACACTAAGTTGTTGATAAAGACGTCACACCCAGATAGAGAAAGCACCGTCAAACGAAACCAGAGTAATACAGACGCTGCCCCGCAAAGCTAGAAGCACATGCGACTGAAATAAAAGTATCAGCTAGCAATGATAAAGACAGTCACACTTAAGTATCATTTTGATTGGTCATTAAGTCGTTAATTCGGTATTGATGGTGCAAGTTTGAAATGATGACACGACATTGTTATTAAATTATTGAATGGATGATGGTAACAAGATTAACGAACAAGGTACATCTCAAACGAGAATGAATAATAATTGTGATATGAAAAATAGAGAAGGAAGCCAACCCACACTCCCGTCTTCCTGTCAAGTCATGTTTAATGTTCCAATTCCCAAACTAACTCGAATGACCGAACATTTCCCAGAAGTGGGCGTGTTTTGGCTTTTGCGTCAGGATAGAAATCTCCAATGAGGGGACATCTCTTCAGTTTTCTAAATTCTCAGGGGCATGTCGTCCAAGGGAGAGGTGTTCATAACACAGTCTGATTAGGCAATACAAACTATAATATACCACGGAAATACAATTGAAATACATGGCACAAAATAATCATCAAAATGTAGCTTATTGAAATAACCAAATGAAAATATGAATTGTAACTAGAAAATGCTTTTGGGAATGTTTCATTTACAATACTGCCCAATCTGATTGTGGTCGTCGTTGAATCGAAGTGATGGAGACTTCAACACCTCCAATCAGGCGGTCCAAGCCATAGGAATGTTAGCCTTCATCGTTGTCTTATATTCTATGATCAATTCCCAGTTAAGCGATTGTTGGAATGATCGTCATCATCCTTTACAAATTGCATTATTTGATGTTGATACGTTCATTCATCTCACTTAAATGCATGACCGTTTCACATACAAACTTCGCTAACTACCATACATAGAAAGTACATATTCACACGTACAATTAAAGTTTCACGCTTACTCGCTATAGTTCTAAAATTATTCGAATAAATTAAAATCGAGGTCATTTTTGCTCCGTAGCATCTCCGTTAGCTAGAAACTGTATACACGGTTACATAACGGTCAAAAGTTCCTGCTGTTGACCCATACAAAGTGAGTGTCTCGCTGTTACACACGGCGGTGCTTTGCAGAATCAGGGTCGCGAGGCAACCGCGGTCGCAGCTGTCTTAGAGGACTTATTTGAAGGTCTGAGCACTGATGGACCAGAGGGTGTCAACAGCAAGCCTAACTGACCCGGCTTTGTCGCGGCTTGAATAGGTACTACTGAAGTGATGATTCAATTGAGATGTGACGAGTTCGGGTAGTTCTACCTTGTACATTAAATCATACGCTGGCGTCACTTATCAACGGTTGAAGTGATGACCAGAGGGTGTCAACAGCAAGCCGAACTGACCCGGCTTTGTCGCGGCTTGAATAGGTACTACTGAAGTGATGATTCAATTGAGAGGTGACGAGTTCGCGTAGCTCTACCTTCTACATTAAATCATACGCTGGCGTCACTTATCAACAGTTAAAGTGATGCTAATACTTTATGCAGGACCAGTGCTATGATCTGTGTGTAGCTGTGAACACACTTAAAGTAGCATGAAGATACCGGCAGTGAGATAAATTGATTGCATTTGCACCTTCACAGCGTCAGATGAATACTAGAAAAAGGCAGACAAAGTACGGATCAACGGCCGGAGCAATTCATCAGCCATGTGTCTTAGAGCGCATGTTCTAGGACATAAATAGCTCAGTACCGGTCAACAACTTACTGCGACGGTCAAATTGTGCAATACTGTCATGAAGTGCAACATGGGCAATAAACCACGCCACATGGGCAATAACATAACCGTTGGCAAACCAAGTTTATGTTTTCTAAATGTCAGGTCTTTCATTCAAAACACACCTCTCAATTTGTAATTAAATGTGATCCACTGGTAATAAACCACCCCACATGGGCAATAACATAACCGTTGGCTAACCAAGTTTATGTTTACTAAATGTCAGGTCTTTCATTCAAAACACACCTCTCAATTTGTAATTAAATGTGATCCACTGGTAATAAACCACCCCACATGGGCAATAACATAACCGTTGGCTAACCAAGTTTATGTTTACTAAATGTCAGGTCTTTCATTCAAAACACACCTCTCAATTTGTAATTAAATGTGATCCACTGGTAATAAACCACCCCACATGGGCAATAACATAACCGTTGGCTAACCAAGTTTATGTTTACTAAATGTCAGGTCTTTCATTCAAAACACACCTCTCAATTTGTAATTAAATGTGATCCACTGGTAATAAACCACGCCACATGGGCAATAACATAACCGTTGGCTAACCAAGTTTATGTTTACTAAATGTCAGGTCTTTCATTCAAAACAAACCTCTCAATTTGTAGTTAACTGTGATCCCCGTTCTAAGGGAAGCCCATAGCACGTACCCCCCATCACAATTTCTTATCCAAGTGTTCAACTCACCCTGTACTGCTGCGGCGACGCACATCCAGAAGAGGAGCCATTTAGCAGTCTGTGCGTGCTGCAGACACTGGGGGCTGAAGCACAGCTTGCCCCCACATATGAGGGATGAGGTGGGAGGTGGGGAGGCTCGGCCCTGCAGCGGGTGGAAACAAACAGGTATTATGTGAAGAAATAAATTATTCATTATACACAGAATGTGCAGGACACTTTTTGAAGAAGTGGTAAAGAAGAATTGCTTTAAAAAAACACTATAAACTTGTACGCTTTTATTCGATGGAATTCTTTAGAAGATGTCAACAATAAATCTGAAACGTTTAATGGCAACGATACGACATTGAATATTGATTGTATCATTATACGAATAGATTTGTCGATTAGCAACGTCGTATCAGCGTTCGTCGTTGAATGGTCACAGGTCTTCCAAGCTATTAAAAATGCAGCACGCCTGTTTATCCTCAAGAGCTGTGGATAGCATGCAGGCGCGGGTGTCATGCTCGCCCCTAGCTCCAGTCAGCATGCCTGTTTATCCTCTACAGCTGTGGATAGCATGCAGGCGCGAGTGTCATGCTCGCCCCTAGCTCCAGTTAGTACGCCTGTTTATCCTCAACAGCTGTGGATAGCATGCAGGCGCGAGGGTCATGCTCGCCCCTAGCTCCAGTCAGCATGCCTGTTTATCCTCTACAGCTGTGGATAGCATGCAGGCGCGAGTGTCATGCTCGCCCCTAGCTCCAGTTAGTACGCCTGTTTATCCTCAACAGCTGTGGATAGCATGCAGGCGCGAGGGTCATGCTCGCCCCTAGCTCCAGTCAGCATGCCTGTTTATCCTCTACAGCTGTGGATAGCATGCAGGCGCGAGTGTCATGCTCGCCCCTAGCTCCAGTTAGTACGCCTGTTTATCCTCAACAGCTGTGGATAGCATGCAGGCGCGAGGGTCATGCTCGCTCCTAGCTCCAGTCAGCATGCCTGTTTATCCTCTACAGCTGTGGATAGCATGCAGGCGCGAGTGTCATGCTCGCCCCTAGCTCCAGT
>SDVV010023983.1:0-12661 GCA_016164225.1 Gammarus roeselii
AATACATCGGCCGACTCACAAAAAACTTGCGTTCATGGTATCTCTATGTACCATCAGTAACTAACTTGACCATTAGATCAATTTGTCTTAACATAAAATACAATGTCCGAGATATACAGCGCTTGAGTCAGACACACTAACAAATAATAAACATCCTAACAAAATACCTTCGATAAAAGGTTCAAAGATCTTGTCATCCTATATCTTAATCCTTCATAAATCATATATTTAGTCCCTAATTAACGCCTATCTAATTCCTCCACAAAGCATATATGGAGTCACTATTTAACGCCTATCTAATTCCTTCACAAAAAGCATATATGGTGTCACTAATTATCGCCAATCTAATTCCTTCACAGAAGCATATATGTACTCCCTAATTATCGCCTATCTAATTCCTCCACAGGGCCGTTCTTGTATCACCTAATTATCGCCCATCTAATTCCTTCACAGGGCAATTCTCGCTCCGGCTCTTTTATCCCTGTCTAATTCCTTCACAGGGCAATTCTTGCGGTACCTATCTCCAGGGCAATTCTTGAGGTACCTATCTCCAGGGCAATTCTTGCAGTACCTATCTCCAGGGCAATTCTTGCGGTACTTACTACTACTATCGTCAATCATGATCATAATTAATTGTTCAGCATAATCTAACGTAAAATTATACATGTATAGAAAATAATTTATTAAACGTAGTAAGCCCCTAAGGCATAAAAAAATGTCCTCATCAAGCCGCTTGATCAACCCCTCAGGTCCATGATAAGGAAAACCTTCGCTCAGTTTGGACTGTTATAAGCGGTGTTCATGTATTGGGCTCCGCAAACCAATATTCGTTATGCCTGCGGTATAGATGAGTACCATTAATATTTAATGCCGGGAGATAAAGGTGGTGATATTAACAATCCATGCATGGCCTAGTGGCAAATAAATTTTATGTTGGGTGAGTGGGAATTGTCTGAACTGGTCAGCATTGACAAAAATGTACATTGCTTGCTTATAATGTTTAAATCTCATTTGTATTTTATGTAGAAGCCCCACACGTAGTCATGATTGGGTGTGTGACACGGGTATATTCATATGTTTAGGACTGTAATGTGAATTTGCTGCTGCTGTGGGCTATGCCGCCGCGTACGTGTTCTGTGGTTTGGGAATGTATTGTTATTATTCTTGAACCGTATCACGCACTTCTTTCATGCCCGTATCACATGTATACAGTCATGCACATGTACACAGACATGCACATGTACAGACATGCATGCATACAAACATACATGCATAGACACACATGCGTGCATAGACATACATGCATAGGCAGACATGCATGAATGCAGACATACACGGTAACAGACATATATACATACAGACATGCATAAAGACACGCATACAAACATGCATACAGACATGCATAAAGACACGCATACACACATGCATACAGACATGCATATAGACATGCATACAGACATGCATACAGACATGCATACAGACATGCATACAGATATGCATACAGACATGCACACAGACATGCACACAGACATTCATTCATACAGAAGTCCATGCTAACAGATATATTGCTTATTGTATGGTTGGCATAAAAAAATTTGTACCTCGGTTGGATCATGTACACGCTCTCATGTTTTTGATAAGCCAGCATCTTGATCCAACAATGACACATTGCCACTTGGATTCGCACATTGCATCTGTTTTCGCATTACCGACTCTTTCAGCAGACTCTCATTCATACATATCAGTAGGTATGTATTTTCTTTTATGCTCCCGGTCATAGTGTTTGATTTTTCATTTGTAACGGCTGTTGAACATGTCTTCTCCAAATGGTATCAAAATTTGATACATGTATCATACACGTGTATGTCTACTCTATAGCGGACAGACGCTTCAAACTACTCAGACCTTCCTCTCAAATTCAATGCATTTACGTGATCTTCTACCTGGAACCAGTTTATCATAGATTAACGCATCTTTCAGGTACATACCTTGGATTTATAGGCACTTTTTGGTTACATAAACTATACTATTTACTGATACTATAGGGATAAGCGATGTTACTGATAGAAGAGTATTAAATTAATGCAACAATACTTTAGTATCTTAATCTCTCATTTACTCTCCCAGAAGCTCTTTGAAAATCATTGTTTATTATCCCACGGATTCATTTGGCTCGTCCATTTGAACTTGGGCGGAAGAACCGAAGAAACCTTTCTTGGCCCACACTTTTAGCTTGAATTAGCCGTTATTGTCCGAAACTATGGATAACGGAAGACCATTTAGAGACAATTGTGTCAAATATCTCTATTGTTATCTCACAACTGACATGTATTGCTTACCGCCTCGATTGCAAAGAATCTTGAGTTAATTAATCCACCCACGGTGGTGGATGGCTAACGCGAAGCAGGCTTCATGAATGGGAGGCAAGAACGTAGAGGTAGCGAGAGAGTGTGCGGATAGGCGTGAGCGGAGAATGATTGTGAATGAATGATTCATATACGCTGCCCTGATATGCCTTCCCACCCTTGGCATCTCTTTGAGAGACAGGATGATCGTGAGTAAGGGGGTCGTCATTATGGTAAACCAATCGCACTGTCGTCCCCTGTTGATACTTACCTCGGACGCACTCATGACACTGAGTGGGTTTTGCTGGGTCTTCCGGCCGGGCCCTTTAACGCAAAAGGGCTAAGTTGTTTGAGTGTGATTGTATGAGATTAGCGTGAGGTGCGCATTGCCGTCGGCATCCTCCTCTTAACGGGGGATTCGGCTTAGTGTCTGTATCTATAACTGTACCGTACCGCCTCGATGTTTGGAGTTATAACGCAAACTATAGTCAATGAGAAATCTTGACTATTCATTCATTTAGGCCATTCACTCTAAGATTTTTGTTGTTAAAGCTTGGCATTCAATGCACGCGCACCGGAGGAATTGCCCGTCCACACCAAAGATCGAGCAATTCATTTCATTGCAGATACACCTGGATGACCTTTGCGCAACAGTTCCAATACCATAAGTCGAAAGCATTTAAGAATGACTATAACATAGAATCATACATGATTGAGTTATTGAGTAGTGTCAGTTGTTCCTTGGCGCGGGGGAAAGATTGTTATTGTCTCATTGACGTTTGAGGAAAACCATATATGGTTTAGTGCCTGACATAAGTTAACTATGGATCTTTTTTTTTTGTGAACGATACTTTCTTTATACGGCAACAAAAAGCTTCAACAACAACCCAAGCTCAATAGGTTATAAGGCGTCCTTCGAATCAGCTCGAGGTAATCGTGACAGACAATTCCTTATGTAATTGTATTTGCCAGGTATGTAGGAAGTTGATTAATTGTACTGGCGCAGCCGTAGGTTCCATCCTTCCAATCTTTCATTGTAATTGACTGGCTTACGGTTTTCACGCCCCAGAAGTTTTATTAATAATTTGTGATCAGTGCATGTTTGAAGTCTACCACCCAGTTAGTGTCACCTGAATCTTCTTTCAAAACCATTACATAATATTTTTTGCAGGAGCGAGCGATATTGAAGCAAATTGGACAGGCATGAAGGCCTCGATGTGTGTTTAGTGTAAACCGCATCTATGCTCCTGTTTCTTTCGTGCGTTTATAGATTGCGGTTTCGAGAGTTGGATCAAATAATTCCAATATTTAATAGCGTCTAAAAAAATTGTAAATTGTCCCGAAGCCGGCTCTTTCATTTTATGAAAATGTTTATTATAGATAAATTTTAAGTTTTTTCTTGAGTAAGCCGTATAATAACGCAAATGCTTGACTGCAGTTTGGCTTGAATCGACTAAGTTATGCATATAATTCCACAAAACTCTCGACCCGTTGAACGTCTAATCGTTCGACAACGCCTGCTCCCAATCCTCGTCACTGATAGGGAAATATTGTCAATTGGCAACCTTACAGCATTCTAAGGCTGTAAATACTATCTTTAACCCGTCAAATGTACCGAATACATACGGACATGGCTACTACCCCTCCTTGGTATATTCATATAGCTCACCGTCACTACGTCTCTTCCTACGCCCACTCTTCCCTATAATTCTTACAAACAATAGTCAACAGCCTGAGTTTGATCGGTAAAATATATTTAATTGAAATAATAGTCGTGAAGTTACTATAGAACGATGCGTCAGATTTTGTCAGCTCAAGCTCCAGCACAGATAGGCCCCCCACAAAAGCTCAATACGTACTCATGTCAATTCGACTGAATTTTATAATCCCACCCTCACAAAATTATTCAACAGATGTAAGGCGAAACTAGACTCGAGTCTCAGATTCATTTATGTTGCTGCGAACAAATAGTCCACAGTTTCACTCCAAACTCAAAACAATTGCAAGATAAAAAGCAATATTAAAACACTTCTCCGTAAACAATGTATCTTTGTTTGCTGCAGCGACAAATGTAATTGTGTATGCATGTCACATTACCCAGTAACAAACACTAAATTAAATACTCCACTGTAAAACTGGGACCATTAATCTTCGCTTGATTTGAATGCTGAACAATACACCAGTATTATCTCACTATGCAACAAATCTCTCGCTGCTATACAAATCTGACCTCCCTACCTTTCCTCCCTCCCCCTAACCTCCGGCCGTCCACCACTGCCGCTGTTCTTCAAATGTTTATTTATTGTGGTAAAAAATCCACGTGAACGCTGCAACAATATTACAAATTCAGGGCTAGGCCGTGGCGAGACAATGATGGCGCGAGTACTCCGTTGTGGAATACTGACTACATGACTCCACCGTGGCAAAAAAATCACGACTGTACCGTTTTGAGCAATAAAAAATTACAGTGAAGTTGCAATTGGACAAAAAACAGATGATAATACGCGGTCACATTCGCTTGGTACGAGAAAGCTACAATTGTTAATATATATTTGTAAGACACCATGCATGATGATACTGTGGGGTGTTACTGACATTCTATGTGGTACTACCAGATATCAAAACTAATAAGCAATATTGAATTATTCAATGGAAACAAATGCTTTGAGTCGTTAATCAAAGTACTGTCTTTGGTAACTATTATGTTTTTAAACTCTCACAGATAAGTTCGCCTTTTATTGTTCACACCTGTCTTTTCCATCGTCACACGCGCTTCTACTGTAGAACATCTTTGAACAGGTCCTGGGCTATAGACGAAAAATGTGTAATAAATCAGACATGCTCGTGTGTTTGTTTGTCAATTCCAGGGAGCACAGACTAGTAAGATCTTGGAACAACGGAATCAAGAATCTCAGCTGTTTGAAGGATTATTATTAAAGAGTTCAAACTTCAATAGGTGAATGCTATTATGATTCATTGCGAAAAATATAACAGGAGCAAAAAATAATCCAAAATTTCTGTATTTACGCAAACCTAATTGATGAATGTATTATTATGATGCGCGTCTGTCTTTCCTTCAATCGAGGAGCACATCAAATGACCCTCAGTTTGGTCGATCAAAACTAATAAATAATAGCAAGCTCTTTCAGCTCTGAAGCTATTGCAGCTACAAAAAATACTGTTTAATGTGAATAATTACCACAACTCTCTAGACAGGATGTAATGATGTGTGGATCATTGACAGTTCAATATTATTAAGCCTTATATTGGTAGTAGATCACAGGGATTCTTTTTCAAGAACTATTCTTTTAATATACATACGTGTATTTGGTAATGCTAACCAAAGTAATAAGCGGTCCACAGCATTTCAAATTTTGAAACATTCATGACTAGAGCATTCAAGGTTCATAGAGGAGCACTCAAGCTAACGATATCATCACTCCAAGTCATCATCCATTGAATCCAAACTGGTCAGCTGTAAATAAGTCATGAGTGTGTTAGTCAACTACTCACTTGATGGGATTGCCCATGGTAACTTGGAAGCTGAAGGTTACCTACTAGAGCTGATGAACGAATTATGAGAAATAATGTTATTTTGTACTTTTCTTTTTGGGCATATTTTGACCCTTGCCACACTGTGGCTGCACCTATGAAGTGCCTGAACTGAAATGTGAGAAACTGTATTCGCCTTCAGCTTGCGCAAACTCAACGAAGACATAACGAAGAAGAAATTGCCCTATGGGCTATGGAAACCATCGTCCTTATTTGTGATCAAAACGTATAACATTGGTTCCCAAAAAAATATAATGAATTGTTAGGAATATACATTATTAAATAACAACAAGCACCTATTTCTATGGAAGTACACCAGCACGGAGAGGTTGTGTCGAGTAGTACGCGTTCATCCATGCAGAATGACAAAACGACATTCTTCTTCTAAACGTAAGTCGTTCGTGCGCATTTCTTCAGATTGTAATTATTAATACGCTTCAATAAATAGATTGAAATATTTTTGCGACTTTAAATGACTGTCACGTTATTGAATGGACTTTATTACGCAGATAAAAGTTGTGAAAAAAATTTCGATGGCACGAAATGTAATGCACCTTTGAGACATGACTGAAACATTCTCCTCATAACACTGGTCCAACAATGATGTATTATCGTTTTATCGTTAAGTCAACGTCACTCAAACGAATCTGAATTTGCAGCCTTGTTAAAAGCAGATGAGTTACCAGCGCAATTAACCTTGCGATACATTTGGAGTTATTTTGTATATCGTTAATAAGACTCTCGTGTCAAATAGTGTTTGGCATTGAAACATCCCTGATGTTGTTTCCAGTTAGCGTCTGGGTTCACTAAAACTGTATTTATTTAATTTCGGTCATTTAGGGTTTGGTAAAATCAGTAGGATGAAATGTGAAGATTAGGTTGTTCCCGAACCTATAAACAGCTTAAATAGGGCCTTTAATTTGGATCCTTGAAATTTCCTATACGTAAAATTATATGAGAAAATGTAAAATTAATAATCATATGTAATAAACTATTTCAACTATTGCATGGTCTGTTACTAAAGCGGAGTGTGTAGTGTCTGGCTGTCAGATAATATTCTGTTGAGAGTATTGTTGTCACTGTAGAATGTGTGGTGGCTGGCTAATGGGTAAAAGTAACTGTAAGAGAATGTTGTTGTGACGGTATTGTTGACAGAACGTGATGAGCGACGACTTGCTTGTGGAGGAGAGTGAAGATCAAAGGATGTAATTGTGAGGGTATTGTGGCCACTGCATGGGGCGAGGGACGGGCTTGTTCAAGAGAGTGGCTATCAAAGGATGTTATGGGGAGTGTATTGTTTGCCGTAGCAGTTAGTGGCGACAGGCTTGAGGAGGAGAGTTGCTGTCAGCGGATGTTAATGTGGAGGTTTAGTGGACAGGTACGCGGTCAACACGACTACTCATTTTCTGTCTGCACAGGTTTCGTACGCGTGATTGCTACTGCGCACAGTTTTAAAACGACCAGGACACCACTAACCACAGTTAGGCATGACACCAAATATTAAAAAAGGATCCAAGTTTGTGTAAACAAGTTATGATTGAGGTGGACGTTTAGCGTTTCATGAGATTTCTGAAGCAGTGAAAGCTCGCAATGCTATGTATGCTGTGAAGCTCATCCTACTCGAAGTGCCGTGGTTGTGTTGCACCTTAGTGTACTTGGCATGAGCTGACAGTCAGTTGGCAGGGACTAAACTGTCCGTGAGTAGACGGGACAGGAGTTGTTCGATAGATGACGGGGCATGAGTTTACAGTTATTTGGCAGGGCTTCAGTCGCCCATGGATTACCGGGCATGAGTTACCCGTCAGTTGACGAAGCTTGACCTGCCCGATAATTGACGGGCATGAGTTACCCGTTAGTTGACGAGGCTTGACCTGCCCTCCAATTGACTGGCATGAGTTGCCCGTTTATTGACGTGGCATGACCTGCCCGTTAATTGACGGGCATGAGTTGCCCGTTAGTTGACGTGGCTTGACCTGTACGCTAATTGACGGGCTTGAGTTACTCGTTAGTTGACGGGTCTTGAGCTGCTCGTTAATGACGGGACTAAAGTTCTTTGCTAGTTGATGAGGTCATGATTGCTCCTCAGTTGACGAGGCTTGAATTTGTCCGTCAATTGACAGAGATAGAGTTGTCCGGTAATTGTCGGAACTTGTGTTACCCATACTGTTGATGAGGCCTGAGTTTAACGAATAAGTGACGGGCTTAAGTTGCTCATGCACTTTAATGAGGTTAAATTGACTGTCAATTGACGGGGGTTGAGTTGACCGTATAGTGGACGGGTTCTGAGTAACCCATATAGGTGACGGAGCTGGTGTTGCCCCTGTAGTTGACGGGGTTTAAGTGCCCATTTGTTAACGGGTCTTGAGAGGGGCTTGTATTGTTGTCGAGGATCGAGTTGTCTGTCAGTTGTTGTGTCATGAAAAGCTTCCTGTAATTGACGGGACTGGAAGGGAGCACTTGGGCTTGGGCTAACGGAGGTTTATGCAGCTCGTTAAATGCGGACAGTGATCTGCTTGCCTAGTAGCCGAGGCTTCGTAGAAAACGCTTCTTCGCACGGTAACAGAGGTTTGTGCTGCGCGTTAGTTGAGGAGGCTCAGTTGCTCGCCTTGTTGCCGAGGCTTTTTCAGATAGCGCCTCGTCGCATGGTAACAGAGGCTTGTGCTGCACGTTAGTTGAGGAGGCTCAGTTGCACGCCTAGTTGAAGGCTTCTGGAGAGCGCTTGTGCTCGTGTTAACCAAGGTGTTAACCGCGGCTGTGTTGCTATTCCAGTGTGCGGAGCTTGAAGTAGGTTGCGCTGGCAAATATTGTCCGACTGATTTACGAGGATGAGAGTAGTTTGTACGGCTGAATGTAGGCTGGGTGGCGTGGATTAGAGAAGGTAGTCTGGCGGAGTTTGGCTGGTTGGACCCCAATATTTGTAGTAGGCTGAAGCGCACGATGTTGGCTGGTTGGTTGGCGTCGCTTGGAGTAAGTTGCGCTGGCTGGTCGGTTGGCATGGCTTAGAGTAGATTACGCTGCAAGTTGTTGGCTGGTTGGTTGGCGTCGCTTGGAGTAAGTTGCGCTGGCTGGTCGGTTGGCATGGCTTAGAGTAGATTACGCTGCAAGAAGTTGGCTGGTTGGTCGGCGTCGCTTGGAATAACTTGCGCTGGCTGGTTGGGGGCATGGCTTAGAGTAGATTACGCTGCAAGAAGTTGGCTGGTTGGTCGGCGTCGCTTGAAATAACTTGCGCTGGCTGTTTGGGTGGCATGGCTTAGAGTAGATTGCGCTGCAAGTTGTTGGCTGGTTGGTTGGTGAGGCTTGTAGAAGGTTGTGCTACAGGATGTTATCTGGTTGTTTAGCGTGGTCCGAATAACATTTTTTGTTGAGGGGGTTAGGGGGCACTGCTGGTAAATAAATGAAATGGAGCATGGGGCACCTAGAACAAGGACAAAATATGATGTAAATTGAAGAAAGCGATGAGAAAGAAAAACAGTTGAAGCCGCATGATGGACGTAAATTGTGGTGGGATGAGGTTGAGTTCATTTGGTGGAGAAGAGATCCCATCAGTGTTTGTGATATGATGAGTGATTGAGGAATAATCTTAGTAGGTACGAGTTTGGGTATATTGAGGAAGATGATTTTTTTTCCATTTCGTTCAGGCATCATAGACTTTTGTTATGCCATTTCGTGTCGTCATCATTTCTTGTCATCAGCGTGATGACTGAAGTGAAAAACAGCTGGATCCAAGATTACTATGACCAGTTATAACAGTTTTGTACCTACAATGCTCATTCTGAACCTTCAATGACTTCTCCTGTGCCTACCACAAATCTTTCAGTCCTTTACAGAACCGGCCAGACATAGGATCGACTTTCAGTTATTTTTTTGCTACTGGGGAAGTAGGTGTGACTGTGCCCGGTGGGATAAGTTGTTGCTCACAAATTTGAAGCGTGAATATTTCGATTTTATTTCATTGTCATTGTGATGGTCGATGAATTTCGAACTTGACGAGCAGAATGTTGCATTGATCGTGAAGTGATTGTGGGAAACGATGTTTAGTTTTATGTGTGTGCGTGTGTGTGTGTGTGACGATCCAAATGCTTTGTTTTGAATGCGTTGAATATAAGCTACTTGGTTTTGGACATATTGTTTTGTGGTATGATTAGGTATATGAGTGTCGATCTAACAAGTGATTTGCACGGTCTTAGTTGATTCTGAGTTGACAGGGTTCCGAATCTATTGAGTTCGATCAATTTATTGTAGGCAAGTCGTTTTTGAATAGGGATTTGAGATTTGAACCCCGCGTGTTGAAGGTCTGTCACGGTATCTTACCAAAGTAAGTTTATTGGAATGTGTACTTGTCTTGGTAGATTTCGTGAGTGCTTTCACGGGAAATGATGATTATGAACTGGTTAGTGATGCAAATGAACGTTAAGGCACTTGGAGAAGATAGTGACTTACATTACCACAACGCACACAGGTGCGCGCACTTAGCGTGCGTTTTAAGTAAAGACAAATGCTTTTTCTAGCAGTGCATGTCTTTTGCGTTAAATGTGCAGTATGTAGGTCATAGGTAAGCATTTTGCGGGGCACCACTGTTTATTGGGAATCGATCCCCCGTGAAGTTTGCGTTCTGTATGGGTGCTGCACGATATGTTTTAAGAATCAACTAAAAACTTTGTGAAACAGGAGTGTAAGATCAGTTCGAGAATTTTTCACTTCAATCCAGTTTGCCGTTTTTTCGATCGCCTTTGCAGCGTCACTCAGTAGCATATCAATGCACTGCTCTGTCAACTGCCTGAGTGCGCATGAGTATTTCGTAGAACGTTGCGAGCTGTTTCAATCCCTATTTTTTGGTAAATCCGTGTTATCTAAAGTTTGTCGTGTCGCTCCGTTGAAAGGGGAGTGAAAGTCGAGAGTTCAGAATGTTATCAAGTAACTGAGAATGAACTTCAATGAGTAGGATGAGTCTGTATTTGGTAAAGTTGCATTACGATGTGCTTCATTTAAGCATCAGTATAATCTGAGCGTGTTTCAGTTTATCAGGATAGTATGTGGCTGGCCGAAGGGGAGTGGTTAAAAATGTTTAAGAAAAATGTGATATTTGGCGCAAAGTCGTTTCAAGCGTTCATATGTGATACCAGTCGGCCAGGCGTGCTTCTGTTTGAATTCAGTTCGTTAAGAATGATGGGTTGCCACCCATGTCACAGTCTGGCAATCTTACCATATTCATAAGTCTTGATTGCGTCCAAATCATGATCAAGTAAGGACCCGATGTCGGTAAGTAAAGTCGTTGATACAGTTGTTATCATGGCCATTTTCATCCGATTTTTTATAGAACGGCATTTCTAACAGGTTCGTTCTTTGTCAGTAGTTGTTGAGTGCGGTTTTTGAATTCTCACGATCACATAGGAAGTAAATTTGTTCGTAGTCATTTCCTTTCAGTCATCAAATGATCTACTTGAATTTGGTCGATTGTTCTTCCAAGCCTAAGATATCGATAACGTCGATGCATGACTAGTTTAAAATCTCACTAGTTCACTAGTTCGAGTTAGGTTTCAGTAGAACCTATTTGGTCAGTGGCAGCTATCTCGTCTATACATCCAATTCTAATTGTCGGGATGTTATAATCAGCGGCATCAGTACGAGTGGCTGTCCAGAATATTGTAAGTCAAACAATCAGGTACCCTAACGAGTCAACAGGTTAATTTCGTCAGATGGGAATTGTAATCAATGAAATGTAGGTAGGGGGTAAACGCAATTGTGTTTATCATGACTCGTCATAATGGATTTTCTGGCCGGTCCGACGAAATAATACAGCCTCTTGGAGTATTACGCAACGCTAACTGGTTGAGGCGGAGCACCGGCTCGATCTTATCAATGAGGTGCAGATCCCGGTGCTATAGATACGCCCTTGCGCACTTATAGCAGTGATGGCAGTGCTGGGCGCCTCCAGTGTTGTGGAGATTATTTGAAGTCACCACAAAAGTATTGGTGCCAGAGCTGAGGGCGCGGTGACTGGCTTCTGGATTCGAGGTGCTGTCAGAGGAAGTAATTGCGAGAGTAGTGTTGTTAGATCAGAGTTGCGGTCGCTGGCTCTTGGAACAGAATGACTGTCAGAGGATAATGTTTTGACGGAACTTCTGATAAGATAGAGTGCTCGGTTTACAACTCTTTAAAAGATTGTAAAAAGACGACAACAGACCTGTTTGGCCCAAACTAGGTCGCCTTTCGATAGTAAGGAGTTCAGTTCTGCGATAGAACATCACAGAGGCCTCCTGTGCCTGTAAAATTTATGTATTAAACGATAAAAAAAACGAAAGGTTGTAGAAGGAAATTTCATTTAACGATGATACTCGGAGCATCTCAATTCAGCACCGGCACGAACAGTAAGCAAACGACCCATGATGTTGACTCGAGATTGATACAATTTCGTTCCTCGTGAAACAATTGCTGACCGGTGACATTGCTGGACCCACTTTGCATCGAGCTGGTACCAATGTCGTGCCCCAATCTTTTTTTCTCCGTGCTAGTGCCAATGCGGAGAACTATCTTAACCGTGTCAATGTTGGACACCATTTTTTAACGAATATTCTGGTAAGCGTGATAAAGCAATAATTTATTTAGAAGCGCTTCTGGTAGAATTTGTCGAACCGTGACTTAAACATTTTGATTGTATCACAGCTCACATTTTTCGATAATTCATGCCTGAAAAATATGAGGGTGATGTCGATTGAGGACTCTTATCAACGACCTTTAAATCATTTTCTTAGTCCCTCAATTTG